>RANZ01000176.1:0-61989 GCA_009805285.1 Neurospora terricola FGSC 1889 | reverse complement strand
TTCCGATCTCCGTGGGGGCAATGACACCACGGTCAAATCCATCAAGCATGCCATGTCCACTTATGAGCTTCAGGGAGGTTCAGCCAACATGTTCATCAACGACGACGGTCTTCAGTTGATCTCCGAAGAAGATCGTCAAGCCCGTATTGAGTTCTATGCTGACCACAGCATCGGGTGGGTTGCACGCCCCCGACACGGCGAGCTTTTCTTCCACTTTACAAGAGATCATGAGTGCAAAGTTCATGTTGGAAGCCTTCTTGAACTTTCCGCGACGCTGGAAGCCATTTTCGCCGTGTCGGGGGCGTGCAACCCACCCGATGCTGTGGCCAACATGTTCATCAACGACGACGGTCTTCAGTTGATCTCCGAAGAAGATCGTCAAGCCCGTATTGAGTTCTATGCTGACCACAGCATCGGGTGGGTTGCACGCCCCCGACACGGCGAAAATGGCTTCCAGCGTCGCGGAAAGTTCAAGAAGGCTTCCAACATGAACTTTGCACTCATGATCTCTTGTAAAGTGGAAGAAAAGCTCGCCCAGATCCCCAGACACCCCGAGTGGTCCCAGCATGACGAAGCCCAAGCTTATGAAAGGGCTCTGAAGGAGGTTCTCGAGGAAGACGGTCGGGCTTGGGCCGACGGCAATATCCGCATGGGCGATTACATCCTCCTCATTGACTCCGACACCCGTGTTCCCTCCGACTGCCTTCTCGACGCCGTTTCTGAAATGGAACAGTCCCCTGACGTCGGTATCATGCAGTTCTCGTCTGGTGTCATGCAAGTAGTGCACACCTACTTCGAAAACGGCATCACCTTCTTCACTAACCTCATCTACACGGCCATCCGTTACACCGTCTCCAACGGCGACGTCGCCCCTTTCGTCGGTCAYAACGCCATYCTACGCTGGTCAGCTATCCAACARGTCTCSTACGAAGAYGAGGATGGGTACGAGAAGTTCTGGTCCGAAAGTCACGTTTCGGAAGATTTCGACATGTCGTTACGCTTACAATGCAACGATTACATCATCCGTCTGGCCGCCTGGGCTGGTGATGGCTTCAAGGAGGGTGTATCGTTGACTGTGTACGACGAACTCGCTCGATGGGAGAAGTACGCCTACGGTTGCAACGAGCTGCTGTTCTACCCTATCCGAAAATGGATCTGGAAAGGCCCCTTCACCCCCCTCTTCCGTCGGTTCCTGTTCTCCAACATCCGCTTCACGTCCAAGATCACCATCATTTCCTACATCGGCACCTACTACGCCATCGGCGCCGCGTGGATCTTGACTTCGTGCAACTACTTCCTCATGGGGTGGTTCAACGGGTTCCTGGACAAGTACTACGTCGACTCGTGGCAGGTCTGGTTCTCCATCATTCTCGTCTTCAACGGCCTGGGCAATGTGGCATTGGCCGTGATGAGGTACAGGGTCGGGGAGAGGAGCATTCTTGGCGCGATCATTGAGAACTTCAAGTGGACGCTCATGTTGGCCATCTTCCTCGGTGGGCTGTCGCTGCATGTGTCTCAGGCGCTGTTGGCGCACATGTTTGAGATTGACATGACGTGGGGTGCTACGAGTAAGGAGGCGGAGTTTTCCAACTTTTTCATTGAAGTGCCGAAGGTGCTGAAGAAGGTACGTCTACCTACACCCATCTACCTCCATGTCCCTCCCCATGGATGGGCAAACATAATGACTGACAAACGGGTGAATTGAATAGTTCAAATTCTCAATGCTCTTCTCCATCGGATTCATCATCGGCATGGTCATCCTCGCCACGGCGCCCTTCATTCCTCACTCGTGGCACATTACCGACTTCGTGGCTATCTTGCCTATGGCGACGGTTGCGGCGAGCCATTTGTTGTTGCCGTTGGCGTTGAACCCTGCTTTGATGACTTTCTCTTGGTGAGAAATAGTCACAATGAAAAGGGTTGAAGGGATGTGCGAGAAAGAGTGAGGCAGGGGACATGGAAGCCTCAAAGGGTGGCATTTCTTGAGGGAATTCTATGGACGTAATAGGGTCCGGTATACTACTAGAACGGGGACATCTGGTGCGGAAGGGGTGTTGGTGATGGATCTAATGGATCTAATGTGTTGGTGTTTGGGTAGATCTAGCTGTGGGCAATGTCACGATGGAAAATGTCGAATGAAGGGGAACAAAGGTAAGTACATATGAAGAGCTCCCGAATCACTTTGGCTTRGTAGAATGTGCTAGGATAAGCTACATGGAAGTTAGAAGGTTTGAACTTACTTCGGTAATACACAGTACAATCAAGATGCGTTTGAACAAATTCGCTTCACCAAGTCAAATACCGCAACCCAAAGATCTCGTATTCCTCCGGCCTTGGCGGGTGTGGCTGCTTGGCCATCCATGGCAAGTCATGGCAAGAGCTTACCGTAAGGAACTTCACCATTGACGAGTTAGGCGAAGAATCCATGGCATGCCCAAATAACCCAATCCCATAAGGTACTTAACTATTGTTTAATGGGTTCACCAATCTTGCTGAGGTGGCTGCTTATGGCTTGGTAGATCAGGAACTTGGGAGCTCTGTGACTGAACTCCTGAAGAACCAAGGACGTGTTGTCCGACATCCAAATCCAAATGGGGCGCTTCTTAGGTCGCCTGATAGGCGCCTGTCGTGGAACGGACGGCGATAGGTAATGCGTGGTGTATGCCGTATGGTGTCGGGACTCGGGAAGGCTGGACCCTGACAGGACGCCGACTCTGGCTTGGGATGAGTGGGTGGATAGGTGGGATTACCCCTGATGATCATCGCTGTCGTTGTCGTGAACTTTTAGTGGTGGTGTGAACTTGCCCGTTGCCAAGGTTGCCAGTCGTCAACTGCCAAGCACCGTCCGTACCCGGCGTACCTTCCTTCCTTCCTTCCTTCCTTCCTCCCCCAACACGTATCCGACACCGGACCCAACCTCAGGCAGCAAACAACATCTGCCTTACCTGTCTCCCCGCACCTTCCCTCAACCACATTCTCTGGCCCTYCATATACTAGTCCTTTGGGGTAACTTTCAATAAGAAAAAAAGCGCGGTTAGTATAGTGGTCAGTACCCTCGTTTCCCAAACGGCGCCGTCAAGGACCCAAAAGAGAGGTTAATCAAACGAGCGTCCCGGGTTCGATTCCCGGACTGCGCAATTTCTTTTGGGTTTTGGGGGTGTCTTTCTCTTCTCTTTTTTGCGGCCGGGTACCACAAGGAAGACGTTTAATGCTTGATTACTTCATTAGGTATCTAACTCCGTTTCAATTTCCCACTCCTGTGATGTTCTGGGAGTCGGTGTGGGTGAAGGGCATGCAAAGTCCGCGTTGAGCAGATAGCCCCTGACGCGCATACCTTATATCCGAAAACCGGTAAGTCCTTTAAAGCATCGGATTTAATGCACCATAACAGCCGTTGAAGCACTGACGTCACTGAGAGTGATTCAACTCAACTCTGCTGGATGCTCGTCGTTCTGGTTGGCACTCGTGATACTTTCCATGGTGTTGAACTTGTGACTTACAAGGCTGAAAGTGGGTCCAGGGTTACGAACGGCCAATGTTACCATCTACAGCATCGTCAATCATCAAGTCACCATTGTTATCACTTGTCATACAACGCATCTCACGGCGAGAACGAACTGTGTTTGTGCAACATTTTCCACGTATTAAGTTGTCTATCGGTAGTTGCTTCCCAGAATATGGGTATCTCCCGCAAAAGTTTTATGACAAATCCTTCAGGCACGAACCAGCCCAGTGTCCTGGACAGACCTGTTCCGTTATTCCAGACAATGTTCCGTTAAGGTACTCTCCATTCTCGCTCCTCAACCAAAGCAAATATCTCAACCCGTGAAACCAGCGCCAAAAAATCTGGCGACGATTCCGCGGGACTCCTGGGGTGTCATATACTCTTCATCTGCATCATCATCCTCGCGCTCGTGCTCAAGTGAGTCAAGTCTACCCATTTCCGCAGAAGGCTGGTTGTGAGTGTGACCATGTGTAGGTGGTCTAAGGTTAAGATCACCGAAAAATCTGCTGACGATTCCGCGGGATTCCTGGGGCGTCATATAATCATCATCCTCATGATCCTCTCCGAAACCCAACACCGTGTCGATATCATCATCATCATCCTCATCATCCTCGTGCTGTTGCTGTTGCTGTTGTTGTTCACCCACAAGCATTTCCGGCTGGTTCTGGTTGTGAGACTGGTGAGTTTGAGTGTGACCCGTGCTAACATAAATACGACCACGCGGCCACAACATTGAACTGTCGACGACACTAGAGCGGGCCTCGAGTCTATGTCCATCGTGGTTATGGTCGTGCTGTCCACCCATTCCAGGCTGCTGGTTGTGAGACTGGTGAGTCTGGGCCCTCCTCTCACGACGCTGACGAAGAAGCCGCATCCGGTCGGCGACGATATCCTCAACCGTTGGCGTCGTCTGCCCATCATTCTCGGTTGCGTGCTGTCCACCCACATGCATTTCCGGCGGCTGGTTGTGAGACTGGTGAGTCTGGCCCTGAACCATCCTCACACGATCACGCGGCAGCATCCTCTCGACCATGCTCTGGCGGGCCTCAACCGTCGGCGTCGTCTGCCCATCAGCATCATCCTCGTGCTGCTGCTGTCCACTTATGGCCGTAGAAAGCTGGTTATGAGTGTGACAGTGAGTATGAGTGTGGCCATCGTCATGGTGCTGTCCACCCATTCCCTGACCCTGACCCTGACCCTGACCCTGACCCTGACCCTGACCCTGACCCTGACCCTGACCCTGACCCTGCCCCATCCTAAAACCATTAGCAACCACCATCGCCCTCCCCCACTCCACAGTATTACTCCCACCCTCCCCCCTCGAGGCAGCCTCATAATGAAACCCCTCGCACTCTTTACACAGTCCCAGTTGCACGGAAACCACCTCATCTGCATCCCCGAAATATTCCGGACAATCTCTATGCTCTTGCTCCTTCTCCTCCTTGCTCATCGTCGGCAGGTCTTGGAAGTGGGTACAGTAAAAGCCGGCGCAATCAACCCATTCGGTCTTGAAATCGTTCCAGTGGATGTGTCGCTGGGCGGAGTCGAAATGCCGGGGGTAGTAACCAGAAGGTAACGGGTTGCGGGTCGCGGGGGAGCAAGTTTCGGCCAATGTCGAGGCAATGAGGTGCTGAGGGTTCGGGTTGAGTTGCTGTTGTCTGGCGTAGGAGAGGTGGGTGAACATCCAGGTCGAGGGGGTTAAAGTGCCGTTGGTCGGAGAGGGGAAGGGGTAGCCTTCGGCGATGTTGATGTTGGAGCCCGCTGGGGTTGAGGATGAGTGGCCGAAGAAGGGGAGGCTTAAGGAGGAGGTTGGGGCGATGGGGGTGAAGATTGTGCCGAAGGAGGGGTGGTCTGTGGAGGGACCGGCTGAGGGGGTCGGAGTGAAGAAGAGGGAGGGGCTGTTGGGGATCGAGGCCGAAGGGCTGTCTACGCTCAAGGGAGAGCGGATGGTGGAAGAGCCGATGGTGGCGCCGACGGAGGAAGTCGGAGCGAGGGGGGAGGACATCGGGGCGAAAGGGGAGGAAGTCGGAGCGAAAGGGGAGGCTCCGGCATTCAGGGGAGTCGCGGTGCCGTCGGGAGAGAGAGGCGGGGTCGAGACTTCGAGGGTGATTGTCGGGGCGGTGCTATTGTTCTGGCTGGCGGTATTGACGTCGTCCTTGTTGCTGTCGCCCTCGCTAGCAGTAGCATGATTGGCGTTGTCGGGCTGGTTGATGTGGTCGGAGACGTTCATGTTGTCGTGCGGATTGCGCTGAGAGTTGCCCTGCATCATGTTGTCGGGGGTGACGGCGACGAGGTTTTGGGAATGAGGGCAAAGCCGGTGGTTCCTCAGCACGCAGTTGCATGCGAAGATGGTTATTTTCTTGTGACACATCTTGGGCGATTGTGTCTCGTGTCGAGTTCGAGTTTGAGTTGCACGATTGACGGGCAGTGAAAGTCGAGAAGGATAGTCCCAAGATCACGGTGCGCGAGGCAACGCGAGCGGGGCGACGTAGACGACCTGAGCTCGCAGTGAGATGGTCTAGATATTTGGTATCGAGAAAAGACGAGCTGAGAGGAGGGGATCAGAAATCCGCGAGCCTGCCTGTTATCTGGCGGGGTGATGGGTGACCGGCCTCTGCACGAGGGGTAGAGGCAAATTCCGCTGCACCACTATGTACGATGTCAAGGTTGAGGCAGCTCGGGACTTTCGGCGGGCTTTCGAGATCGGAGGTCCGAAGTCGACGGAGGTCGTGCTTGGAGGGGTGACGGGTGCGCGTCACGATCTGTGCGAGGGCGATGGAAGCTCGAGACTTGTCCGCTTCTGCAAAAAAAAAGAGAGGTCAGTACCTATGCGGCGAGCAAGGCTTGGTGGACTGGAGTCTGAACCTACTGGGTTGTTTGCGTCGGTGGTTGGATATCAGGACGGTCTTTGCTCCGAAATTGAGGTGATGGCAGTTGGTCGTGGGAGGAAAAGGGAATGAAGGTTTTGCGACAGAAGTTCGCAAGCCTTATGCTGTCTACTCGAATGCGGAAGACTGATGTTGGGATGAAATACCATTCACCTCGAAATCACTTCACCGCATCCCGCTGCCTCAGGTTCACCATCGGACGACAGCCTACCTGGGCGGTGAACAAGTATCATAGTGGGGGGCACGTCCGGTTTTCCATCCAACTAACAGTGAGAGTTTCGGTTCAATCACGGACATGCAGCAGATACACGGTTCACGGGAAGATCACAGATATGAACGTCATTGGGAAAGGCTTCAAGTCTGCCACTGTCGGTGATATCATCATTCTGGACCGAGCTAATACCATGTCGTTCTCGCCTCAGATCTCCTTCACTTTCCACCACACCTTCACATTCTACACTGAATTCTCACTAAACATCTGCCCAGTCCCGAAGCAAAATCGTCGTCGCCAATCCATGTCGGTTCTCTGGCCCTCAAGTCATCGACAAGGCCCCAAACCCAAAGCATCCGCATGCACACCCCTACACTCCTCACACAGTCCCAAAACCTTCACCTCCTTATCCTCATTCCCAAAATACTCCGGGAAATTCATGTACTCCTCCTCCGAGTTGACCACGGTATCAAGATGCGTGGAGTGGTACGCCGCGCAGGGGAACCACTCGGTTCGGAAGACGTCCCAGTGGATGGCGCGCTGGACTTGGCCCATTCTACGCTCGTAGAAGAGGCCGTCGATGATGCGGGGCGGCTGCTGGGCAGGCGGGGCAGGCGAGGCAGGGGAGGGGGCACGCTCGGGCTCGGCTTCGAACTCCGGGGCGGGTTCGGCGATGGTGTTGGTGTTGGTGTTGTTGTTGTTGTTGCCGTTGTTGTTGGCGGTGCTGGTGGAGGTGATGTTGTTGCCGTTGTTGCTGGTGGAGGTGATGCCCGGGGAGGAAGAAGAGGAAGAAGAAGCAGAGTCAGGAGAGAAAAGAGGGGGAGGAGAGAAACCGGGGGGAGGAGATGACAAAAGAGAGGAAAGGACGAAGGGGCGGGCGAACATTTCGGCGGCCAAATGCTCCATCTTGCTTTTCTCGAGCTCGCCTTCGGCGAGGCAGGCGGAGTGAGGGCAGGCGGAGGTGTCGCGGAGGAAGCAGCGGCAGGCGAAGATGGTGGTTTTTTTGAAGCACATTTTGATGATCGCTTGATCGAGATGTTGAGAAGTGAGTCCGAGTTGACGAGATTCTGATGGTTGCAGCTTTGCAATGCTTTGCTTATTCTACAGACATGGTTAGCAGACTGGTCAAATTCGAAATCAGATTCAAATCAGTTACCTTGTTTTCTTCGAAGAAGAAGCAGGGAGATCGCTTTCTCAACGTTGATGAGTCTTACGCGAGTAACTTGAAGATGAGATCTTTGAATTGCAGTCACAGCCGTCTCGTCGTAAAGAAAAGAAACTGAAGGGCAAGGAAAGAAAGAAGGAAGAGGGAAGAGAGAAGAAAGAAGAAAGAAACGAGGTTTATGTAGAAACCATTGCCCCGGGGTAGACCTGATAAGAAGGTATTGACCAAGTAGCTCAATAAGATGCAATAACTGCGAGTCTTATTCAGCGTGACAGCTTGATGTGAAACAAGGATGCAAGATAAGGTACCTTATAAAACACTTCTCACGCGGAACTGAATGAACCACAAAAAGAACAATAGGTACGTATCGGAATGGAAAATCAAGAGAACAATAGCATGCGTTCAAAATATACTGAAACGACCTAACAGTGTACGACGGGGTATGAGCAAGAAGCTATTGGCAAAGAGAAAGCCTAGAGGTAGGTACCCGCACTCTAAGACAATTTACACGCACGCCAAGTTTTTCCTTACAGGTATTCATGGCAATCACTCAACCACCACAACGCTGTTAAGACCTGAAGGAGTGTGATAATAAGAACCTAGTTTGAGTCCAAAAATGAGAGATGGTGGTTTCTTTTGACAATAACTCTTCTCAACCTCGTACCTTAATGATATCTCCCAATTTGTGGCTGCTGGCATTCGCCACGCCCGGTTTTGCAAATCCCTCGATATAATGGCCTTAAAATAAGTTTTGGAAGGCAAAACTGCCACAGCGTAGTTACCTCTAGGGATGGGTACGATGTGTAAAGACTGTACTACTTGAGGAAGACATCAGCTTCTCTGACAGACAACATGTTGATTCCCATTATGATCTGGCTGGCGGGGAGCGTGTCGTGTGTGTATCCGACCCGGGCAAATTCCCAATGGAAACGGGTTAGCCAACGTCATGCCGATTCTTTTCCGTCAAACTTGCCAACTGTAGACAGGTTTGGAAAAGTGCACGGGGGCTGAGAGGGGTTAGCGGGGGTGTAGGGCCACTCATGTAGCTGATGGACGAGGCGGGAACCTGGAAGAGATCGGCTGGTTTGACCAAGGTTCTGATGCGAGGTTGGTAAGACCCAAGTTGAAGAAAGGCTAGGCGCCTCATAACAGGTCGAGTTGTGATGTCGACAAGGGGTATGCGTCTTGTGGGACAATGTCGGAGTCACCACTTGAGATGAAGGTACCCTAATGGCTAACTTGGACTAAAGACAAGAACATGAAGTTGAAGAAGGAAAGCGAAATCCCAAAAGGGGAGGCTCGATGCGGCGGACGGGGTTTTGTACCCATGAACCTGTGAAAGGTTCTAGAGCCCAGCCCAGAGCCTGAACCATCTGGACCAAGCCCGTGAAAAGATTCCCAATTTCCCACAAACCCAGCCCGTCACGGACTCGGGAAAATCCACCCGCAAATAACCTCCCTATAGAGGTATCTCACGGGGCTCATTTCCTCGCCGCCGAGTCATCACCACCCCACCATAGTCTTCGCTATAAGCTCTAGTATATCCGGCACTCACATTACCTTAATCTCTTGGTTATACGCAGTTCTTGTCTTCGGGCAGTGCTTATAAATGAGATACATGACGCCTGTGTGCCAGCAGTCACAAAAACGAGGTGACAGCAACAAAGGACGTAAAGAACGCAAGTGTACCATAGAAAATGGACCGTCTCCTATAGAGGGCCAAGGAACATGAGAAGAGTTGAAGCAATGGTGACTGGAAGATCGTTAAGATCGTCTTCTGCTGTTCGCGGGTTTTTCGCAATAGACCGTCTCCGACGTGTATTGGACGCCCCGGAAATTGCTCTTAAATAGACTTTGTCCTCCGGGGCCGAGAGGGAGGGGGAGGGGAGGGGGGGGGGGAGGAACAGAGCGTCACCATCCACGACGAGCATCAAGCCCACCATATCTAAGCCGACCAACTCTGCTTCCATCAAACCATGGCGGGGCCGATCAAGTCTGGAAATTTTAGGCTCATGTGTTAGTGTCGTTGTTCGCCAGGCTACAGTCGGCAGGGGCATGTTTTGGTGGATGTATCTTTGGATGCTTTAAGCTACATCAGTAGCTCGCTCACGAGATTTTCCAACCGCTTGGTGACAGTACGGAGCTCCTTTTTGAGCTCAATGGTGCGAAGTGTTTGTTTGCGGGCTGCAGCATGTTTGAGATGCAGTCATTACTTCTTCTTGAAGGATCGACACCTGCTCTTGCAGGCAAAGCATGTGCCAATGATAAGGTCGACGATATGTGCCGAGGAGGAATTACAGATTCTGCACACCTAGGCAGACATCGTGCGCCACATAAGATCATATGCCGCGGTGGTTGCAACATTTCATGTTCCGACAACGTGAGGAGTTCCTAGCATACAAGTACTCATCATGGTACGAAGTATGGCATCAAGTACCTGTAACTTCTGACCTTGTCGACATCGACTGTCACTTAATCGGTCTTGTATCTGAGAGAGGGACCATAGAGTCATTTTGATTGGTTATGATGGTCCGTCGGATCCATCATAAATGGGAGGATTGGCGCCATCCCCATTTCACCTCTCTCTTGGGACCGGACGAGGTTGTGGTGGGTGCTTTGACTTCGTCGGAAGTTGAATGCAATAACGAATCCCGGCTTCGAGATAGTGCCAGGTGTTAACCCGTTGGTTCAGATCTCACTTGAATTCGTAGCAGGTACGGTTCGGGTTGCTCGACTGCTTCCTTTCTAAACCGCACGGCGATGTATTCACCATCACGTCACCCAATTCATTGTGGCTGATTGCTGCAATTTCCTCTTGGATGTCTGCCTTTAAGAATTGGTTTTGGGGACTAGGGGGAGCTGAAGTTACCTACATCTTCTAGCGATGCTGAAAGTCTGTCCTTCCTCTTCTGGTAGCGTATTAGACGCTTTCGCGCCTCTTCGACGGCCCCGTGCCTCATAGGAAGGAATGAGGGCAGGGGACTTACGGTCATAGTCAAGGTGCTGCAGGAGGTGGACCAAGGTGTCATATCCCAGCAAGGCGGCCACCTGGGTGCCATTGAGAGTGGACTCAACGGCCCACGGGTAGGCCAGTGTCTGGCCTGGGACCTTTTGCTTTAGCAGCTTGTCAAGTGAAATCTTGGGAGTTGAAAGAAGCTCCTCGGGAGCGCGGATGACAAATGCGAAGTTAAGGTCCTTCTGGGGGGGGAATGTCGTGGACGACAAGACGGATAGTGTCGAGGTTATAGAAGCCGGCGTGTTCGGGGAGATTCTCCCTGAGAAGTGCCGAATTGCTATTCTCGCTTGCCGACGGGTTGTACCTCGCTGGGTTCTTGAACCAGTCGAGGGGCGGGTGCTATAGAAGCTGTAGGGCGCCCAGTTTGAAGTTGTCGACCGAGGTGTAATCCGTCACGGGCGAGTTGTTTGGAATCTCGTTGTTGACTGTATCCAAAGCTTGGGCGGTCGTGGCGTCGGCACGTCCTTTGCCCCCTTTGGCTCTGGGCGCCTTCTGGGGCCCAGGCATGGCTAACTCTGATCTGAGTTGTCGTGGGGGATTTCAGGCAATACCTTGGTAGTGTTGATGATTTCCTACATGAATTGGTGGAGCTTTTTCGGGGGTGCAACTTCGGAGGCCATGTTGGCTTCGTGTATAGCGATGCTGATGATGGTGGATGAAGGAGAGAACGAGAGACGGAAAAAACTTGACGTCAATGGCGAGGGGGAAAAGGACGGGGTGTACTGAAGCCATCATCACTAGGGAAAGAGCAACCCGATAGTATGTCGAGGATGGTGCCAAGTCGATATTGGATGTTGTAAAGAGGGTTTGCGGAGGAGTGCCCTCTGCTTTGAAGTGAGTGAAGGGAAAGCTTTCATCCTATGTCACTTATTCTCTCAGGCATATTGCTCATTTCTCGTCTGATATGCTCGATATTATGTGGAGAGAATAGTGGGAAAATCCTTTCAGCTTTTATCCAATATCTCAAGATAAAGGAGTTACTAGGAACTCCGCTGCTTTTGTGGCTAGAGTGTCCCTTGATCCTATAAAGAGGGGAGCGATTCTATGACTGGGAGTGGTGTGTCCCTTGGTCTTGAAATGACAGGGTAAGATATTCGTCATTCAGGCCGTAGGGGTCTCGGAAAACGACAGCGTAGCCCCCTTTTGACCCGTACAATAGGGTACGGTAGCCCGGCTTCGATGATGATGTTTCCAGCGAATGGTCTGCCCTGTCCGAGCAGTGCGCAGGTAAATCAACCACGTTGCTATAAATGTGGCTTCCACCTGAATCTTGTTCTTCTCTTTCAGCGACATGTCGGCATCGATGCCGTCCAAGTCGCCGGTGCGGATTGCGATTGCCCGTGTGGGCGGGTCCGGGACACGCGATAACAGGCGTAAGATACGGCCGTATTTGGGGTGCTGGGCGGCCTTTGGGATTTCAAAACGCTCTTCCAACTTGACCATGGTGGAAGGGCCCAGTTGGAGCGAGACTTTGGGGTCTTCTTTATTACCCTCAATGGAGGGAACGATAGTCGGGTTGGTTGACATGGTGATGGCGTCTTGGAGCCCAATCTTGCATCAGTGCATACGCCAAGTGGATGCGATGGACTTCCATAGGCGGGATGTCCGTTGATGGGTAGACGGTTTGGCCGTGCATTCGAGAGAGTTAGTGGAGTGTTAATTCCACGCGACAAGAAGAACACTTGCGACTGTTGGATAATGGTGTTCGTCGCACGTGCTCTATTCTGGTCAATGGTACCCAACCCAATGTAAATGGCTGGCGCATCTCTTGGTCTCTTGAACTACAAGATGTAGACTGGCACCGACCGGAAGCTGCTGGGCGTTGGTATCATCGATATCTGAATCTGCCGCGCCACTAGGGTCCAGTCTTTGTCGGTGAACTCCAGGGTTTCCGTGAGTCCGTGCTAGGACTGGCGGGAGTAGATGAGGGCGCTTTTGGGGCCAATTCCACAGGTTCCATGGATGTCATGATCGTATTTGAAGTCTTGTCGCGCGTGCTGACACGAGTGTTGGGGTCGAAGTCGCTCGAAATGACGGTCATGCCACTAATGCGGTTGACCACATACTGAAAGCGAGCATGATTGAAGAAGGTTGCGAGGGCTTGATCGCTCGGCGATGAATGCTGGGACGTCAATGTAGAGGCTGTCGCAACCCATGCTCGATGATGAAGTGGATGGATGGTGAGTGGGAACAGAGTCCGCAGAGCTATGAAGTCACCGGGTCCGCTATAGCATACCATGCGCCCATGATTGTCGCCATTGAGAGAGCGTATTGCGCGATGTACGTCTTGTCGATGTAGCGCGGCATTTTGGCTGATGCGTGTGTTTGACGAGAAATGGTGCTTGACCGATTACATTATGGGAACACCCACCAAGGGCACCAAACTTGCCAAAAACATTCATTACACGTTGTCATTAACAAACGAAGGGTATCTCCAAACAAAGCTATCATCATCTTCACCATATCTCCATCAACTTCCCAAAATTGAACAAACCATACCGGGCATTACTCATCACCGCATCACATCCCCCCCCACTGCCTCACTGCTCCTTCCGAATCACTTCCACCTCGTTCTCTTTCCCTCCACCACCGAACCCCCCCGGGATGAAGGTCCTCAGCTGCTATCAACCCCCTCCCTAACCTCCTCCCCCTTCTCCCCCTTCTCCCCCTTGACACTCTTCTCCTCAGTAGGCGTCTGATCCCCCGGCGTCATCCCCTCCGTAACCACCACCTCCATGCCAGCAGCATGCGCATGCTCCGCCTGCTCAGCATGAATAGCCTTGACCCCCTTCTTGCCCGTAACATCCCACCAGATATACTTGCACGTTCTAATCAGCGTCTCCCGTCCCTCGTAAATGGGGAACAGACCGACGCCGATAAACGAAAAAAAGATCCAGATGATGCCGACGACGACCCAGCCGGTGAAGAAAGGCTTGGAGAAGATGTAGCCGGTGCCGTAGAGGGGCATGGGCCAGAGGATTAGGAGGGCTAGGGTCTGTTGTTTGTTTGTTAGGACCAACAGCGTAAAGAAAGGGAAGAGGAGGGAAAGGGGTGGGGAGAAACGTACCAAAACAGCAGTCATACTCTTACTAATCTTACTCGCCCTCCTCAACTTCCTCTGCTCCTCCTCCATCTCCCTCTCACTTTCCTCTCTACCACCAGGAACCTCCTCCAAATCCACCCCCGCCTCCCCAGCAACATCATGATCATCCCCCCTGCTAATAGCCATCATGCTCTTCCAGTCATACTTCGCCTTTCCAAAGATCAAAGTCAACACAGGGATGAAGACCACGGGACTGAGCAAAGCAGCCACATTCCCCGCCAACATCGGCATGTTACTCCCCGTGCAAGCAACGCTCATCTCACCACACTCCTTCTTGGCCGTGACCAACCATGCCACCAGCGCCACGCAGAGTCCTAACACGGGGGAGAGGGCAGCAGCCCATTTGTTCAGGCCGGACCAGGTTAATACCAATGCGGCGGGCAGGACTGCACTGCTGATGATGACGCCCATCATCACGTACAGATACCCCATGCTGATACCGGCGTACCAGAGTCCGACGGAGAAGCTGGCGATGAAGAGCGCGTAAGCGCAGACGACTACGTGAGACATGTAGATCAGACGCTTGCCGGAGGCTTCGGGCTTGATGTACGTTCTGTAGAGATCGTAGACGACGATGGAAGAGACGGCGATTAGTTGGGAGGAAGTAGCGGAGGTAACAGCCATGAAGACGATCAGCAACGTAGCAGCCGCTCCACCTTTGCCCAACAATGYAACAGCAGCGTACGGGAGGACCAAACCAGCTGAGACGTCCGCATCCGGCATGCGGTTCGGGTACGTCGGGAAGCGGGGGTTGTTCTCCAGAGCGAGACCGGAAAGACCCATTGTGGTAGCGGTAAGCCATGGGATGGCAAACCAGCAGAGGCCGCCGAGGATGTAACCGGGCAAAGCATGCACGGGCGAGGCGGCGATGGCCTTGTTGTAGTACCCGTTATCGAGGAAGACGGTGCCGAAGTTGCCGACGATGTTGATGACGAAGAAGATGGCGCCTTCACGACTCCTCATCGTAAGATATGAGCCCTCGTGGTTGCCTTCGACGGGATGGTTTTGCGCTGCTTTGACGAGGAGGTCGTAAACGGCGCTGGGCGAGCCGAGGACGTCCGAAGAGGCATAGGCGGAGAGGGCGAAGACGATGATAATGATGAGGAGGATGAAGGTGTGGATCCAGTCTGTTAGAATGGTGGCCTTGAGACCGCCGACCAAGGTGTAAGCCACCACGCCGATGGGAAGGAGGTAGATGGCTGCGATGGTGTGCATCCCCGTCAAGGCGTTGATGGTGGCGCTGCCTCCGACGATCAACATCAGGGAAACCAAGATGTTGGTCATCAGGCCGAAGATCATGAAGACGATATGTGGCAGAGTGCCGAAGCGGGCGCGGATGACTTCGAGGTAGGTATGCGCGTTGGGAGCACGGCGTTTGAGTTCGATGGCGAGGGTCGCGAAAAGGAGGATTTGAACGGTCGCACCGGAAGCGTACCACAAAGGACCGGAGACGCCATAACGATAGCAGACGCCGGAGGACTGGAGGAGGGTGGCGGCCCAGGTCCAGGAGGAGACGACGGCGGAACCAACGAGACCGGACTTGACGGTGCGGCCGGCGGTGTTGAACATTTCTGATGTTTGGAGCTCGCGGTTGTAACGTTTGAGGATGAAGGTGACGAGGATCATACCTGGAAGACGCTGATGTCAGTGATGTTCATGGGTTGAAGGGATCAAGGAGGTACTCACCAAGAGCAAACAATGCTCCCAGCCCAATGACGATGCCATAGCCGACTCCTTGGTTTAGAGCCGTGGCTGTTTCTACTTTGACGGTTGTATCAGCACCCCCCGCCATTTTGGATGGTGTTTAGGGGACTTTGTTTGACAGATGTATGAGCTTTGAAGCTTGAGACACTGGACAGACTCGAGCCATGATGTCGGGATGCGGCTGAGATATATATAACTTGTATCCCACGAAAGCCATGACAAGCTGATATGATCCAACGTGGTGGTTATAGAGTGTGATATCCAAAGTCCGATAAGATCTTGTGTGACAACTACCACCGCGGAGTCTGGTACCGTGGAAGCCACCCCGGTCCCGCGTTCCGGTTGCGGGCTGTAACATCAAGTCAGTGTGGACGTAATTCCCATTATTTTCTCCTCAGTGGCATACCAAAGGCTGTCGAAAGTGTTATCGCTGCGAGGAATGGCGACAGAAAGGTAGGCACATGGCTTATCAGCAACCTGTGTTAGGCACCCCGAACTCCTCCGATGTCGTTCCTCTTTGTGGTCGCCTTTTGGCTTTTTGGGTCTCATTCGGCTCTTCGAACCGTTGACTTCCCCACTTCAGCCATGTGTTTTTGTCTTTCTACCCCATCCATGACGCCAATGTCAAAATGACAGTTCCAATCGCTTCGGGGATTTCATGGGGTTCGAGTCCTTCACGGGGGGTTTCCGTTCGTTGTTTGGTTGACGTTCCACTCGGACATCGAGATAAGCTTCACAATTACGCTTCTGGATCTTATCAGTTCGCCCGGGAACTATCGAATGGTTGCACTGATAGAGACCGAAACCGACCAATCAGAACTCATGACTTATGGGAATTCGAGGTTTCTTATCTTGCCTGATCAACCCGATCTGCAGGGCTCTCTCTGTGGCGTTCAAGCTGTAACATGGTGCCCGCGCCCAAAGACCAAACACCAGGAACAAGATGCCGGATTGGCTCGGCGTTGATGGTGTCGAAAGAGGGATGAGGTTTCTTCCAGCTTGTGTTACATATCAGTTTTCCACAGTGAAGCTTTTACCACAAGGCTTTGCCAGATACCGATTTGCCTCCCGCTAGATCCCGCTGGCTGAGTTGCCAAGAGAGTCGAGATTCTCGATTCCCTAGCAGTGGCTGGTGCCTTCTTATGGACGATTGGGCCACCCGTGCTACTTGGTACGTTGATAAGACTTCTTGCCAGCCCGTAAGCCGCATCCCTCCTCCACATAAGACCTGGCCTCAGATATCTCAGACATTGGTCTGGGTGTTCTGGTTTTGCATTGTGCACCTCGCGGTTCTCTGGGAGCTCCGTTTAGCTGTTTGGATGCAACTCTTGGGGACCCCACAGACCCGACAGCTCGGATCGTGAAGATACCGGTAGTTGGAGCCGGGTGGAACAAGAATATCCTGGGACTGGATGGGTGTGGTATAATCCACCCTGCATCACCCGGAGAAAACAAAGTGACGATATCAAGCGAAAGGGACACCTATCGTACCGCACTGGCTGCGAACCAGGCCGTCGTCCGTCGGTAGTTGAAGCAAAGAACGGAACGCGCAAAGCAACTGGCAAAAAAGCATTCATGGCAACACATCATCGAACAGAAAGCCAAAAGAACCGCCTGCAGAAACCCGAAAGCAACCCAACGGAGCCAAAGGTGCCAGGAAATGTCATCCCTTCCAACGGGCCGTCCCTCTCAACCCAATGCAACCAACACCCTCTTCTCATACACGCTCTTCCACGCCTCCTTCTTGATCTCCGCCACATTGACGCGATATCTCACCTCCTTGTTATACTTTCCCGTACCCCTCCGTACCTGCATCACCAGCTTCTCCGGATCGCAGAACGGAAGATAGTTGTTGGCAATGCGGATGAACTCGCATTTTCCGTCACCCTCCTCATCCACTCCAATGTCCTTAGCTGTCGGATCACACGGGTGCGTCCTCCCTACCACTTGTCCGTCGTCGTCCAAGATTTCTCGGTAATACTTGGTGTACTCCTTCACTTGCAACGGGTTTTCTGGCAAGACCGACGGTCCTTGGACTTTCAGCTCGGAGAGTTTGAAGCGCGCTGACTCGGTCCAGAAGAAGATGAGCTGGTCATCTGGTGTGTCGAGCAGCACTTCAGGGGTCATAAAGGGTAGGTTGTCGTAGATGTCGTCTAGGGTGACCGAGTACTTGCTGTCGGTGATGTTGGGAATGGCCCACGAGTTGGCCCGTTCTGGGTCGTTATCGACGGAGATTCTTCGCACCGGGAATACGCGTAGTGGGTGGTTGCGCAGCACGAAACATACCACCTTCGGGTTGAGGCCGACTTCGAGCTCGCGGTCCTGCACTTTGAGCAAGATTGCGCCGGACCATCCCAGCCATGACCAACTTGGGAAGGGAACATGCCGCTTGAAACTGGTCATCTCCAGCGTGCTCAGTTCCTCTCTCCTTTTGAGACCTCGTCGATAAGGCTCCCAGCAGAGACAAAGCTCGAATCGCCCGCTAGGCATGCCCCAGAGGAAGTTTTCTCCAGTCATTCTGCGGACTTGCTCCACCACCGCACTGAAAGCATCGAGAGCATCGCCTTGGAATTTTAGATTGCGACCGGAGTAGTCTTGCACCAAGCGTTGAAACTTGTACCAGACTTGTTCGTCGGGGACGTCTTCGGTGTACCACGTTCGCTCGGAGGAGTTGAGAATGGGGTCAGACTCTTGCAGGCCGAACCACGCTAGGGTACCAAGGGTATCGGTCTCGCAGCAAGATTCCTCCGAGTAGTGAGACCGGGAACATGACCAGAGGACGTGGTTCTTCATGATGACAATGGCGCGTCGGGAGAGGGCCCGTTCCTGGAGCGTCCACCCTCGAGAGGCCCAGATGGTCTTGCGGGTTGGGTGTTCATGGGCTTGGTGAGTAGGGGAGAGAGCAGTGATGAGGGACATTCCGGGGTTGTTGTCTAATGGGGCGATGACGGGGACTACCTCTTGGACTGCATCACGGGGGGTGCGGATGCCGGGAAGACCAAAGTTGGAGTCGTCCCCTGCCGCCGCAATGATGGTAAACAAAGAGTGGGCGTAAACATTGGCGATGTTGCCAAGTTGCATAACCTTGTCATCGTCGGAGTTCTGGATGATGCAGAGGGCGTCGACCCAGAGGTATTTGAGGCCGAGTTGTTCGGTTAGGTGGATGGCGTCGGAGATGGTCTTGGACACTTTGCCAACGAGAGAGTTGGGCCGTTGGAGCTCATACTCGTTCTCGATGAGAAGGGCGAGTTTCTGTGGAGTGACACCCCATACGTAGCTGAGTGAAGCAAACTTGAGAGCGGACATGTCGACGTCGTAGAGGTTGTACTTGGTGACGATGCACTTTTTGTGGACGTCGATGAGGCGGAAGAGAGGAATTGGTTTGCTGTATCTGTCAGTCCACGTCCCCCAAACAATGATAGAGAGTATACTGACCTCAACCGTCTCATCTGTTCCACCAAGTCCGGATCATCATCCTCATCCACCTCCTCACTAATCCCACAACTGTCCCTGTGGTTCTCCAGGCAATCCTCGAGCCATTGCTTGATCAAGCCGATGTCAATCATCTCTGGTCTCTTCCGTCCTGCAAACCATACCGTCTCTGGGTTCTCCTCGTCTCCCATCAGCACCCCTTTTCTGTCTTCGGCTCCATTCCCAAACCCCCTTGGAATAGCAGTGTTCATAGTCTGGAAGCTATCCATCATAGAAAACCAGCTTTCTATCTTCTTCGCCATCCCCGGCACACTCACATCCTCGTCTTTGTCGGCCGGCCGAAACAGCAGTCCCAACCGTCTAAGGAAGAAGCAATCCCTTTCCTTCAGTCCACCATACTTGTCGTCATGCTCTAACCACGAGGCCCCGTCTGGCGCCGACAATCTCCCACAAAGGGCTACTGTGCCCAAGACCAATGGATCCTGTATGCCCATATCGGTGAGGGTGGCGCGGACGTGCGGCTGTTGGTCTAGGACGGTACGTATGGCGTGGCAGAGGTCGCAAGAGGAGGAAGATTTGTGGATGCGGGAGAGAAGGCCCAGAGACCATGTTGGCTCAACTTTGGCATATGGGTTGCGCTTAAAGGGACTGAGATCTTGGGGTGCTGGGTGGCCGTCGTTCAGAGAGCGGAGATCGGTAGTTGTGGGGTACCGAAGCAACGCGAAGTCAATCTGGGAGCAAAAGGAGCAGAGGTTGGGTTCCGTGTTGGACGAGGCGGTGCTGGCTGTGGGCGATGTTAAGGGAATGCTTGTAACGGTGACCGAGGATGTCTTGGGCGGTCGTGCGACATGCGAGGGGAGGGATATCGATATTGGTGACATCTTGGGAGTTTGGTGTGCTGGAATTTCCTGGCGATGTGTCTGCGATGCAAAGGGTATGGAAGAACAATGATGCCTGTGGTGAAACTGCAATCTTTCAAGCAGCAAATGTTCTAGCATGCGATGGGAAGGTGAGGAGGATCTTTACACCTTTTCATTGCCCTTCAGCTGAAAGGCATTGCGACACCCTCCTTGGGCACGCACTTGCACCGCCCAATGCCGTTCCTGCGGTTGGTTCTCTTTTCAGCGAGATGATCGCTGTAACTGACCTCAAACGTTTTTCGTTGCAGCGCTTAGGCAAGCTGTCGGAGGTCACTCATATCGAGACCGTGACTCCCATTTGTGTCTTATGTCCGAGCGGTCCCGTAGATGTTTCTCGCATGACAGGAGCTTCTGGGTAAGATATGATGTCGCTTTGACTGAGATGAGTTAAGATGATACAGGAACTGCAACAAGCGATCGGTTGGCATTGTGAACGAAATGGATCGAAGGGTGTAAACACCTGTTACAGTGTCAGTATCGGTGCTGTCCCAAGACGTTCGGGGTTGCGCACCTGAGTGGCGCGGACGAACCAGAGGCAATCCCAATACACCCTTATATCCGGTTCCCTCAACGCGCAGCTAGCAAGCCTCCTTCACTTGGGGGTCGCTTCTTCAGCATGTCATGCAAGGTTCCGATCCTAGGAAGCAATCTGGTCGAGTTGTCAAGGGATAAGGGTCAAGTCTGAGAATGCTTCTCTCCTTTCCTACCTCTTGAGGCTTCTCATGCTCGGATTCCCAAATTCTTGAGATAGCGGCAAAAGAGATGGAAAAGGATGATCACAAAAGATGGAAGGCTTCGCCCCCACAATCCATCACTGCCCAGCCTGCTTGGAGGGGTCCGGCGATTCTGACCAACACCACCCAACCATTCTACAGGGAGTAAGCACAGCTATCCCACCTCCGCATTTTACTTGCCCTAGGTCGTCAGCAGTAACCCCTTTCAGGGCTAAGCCACCCAAAATCGGTTCAATCAGCGATCGCGGTCCCAGAGAGGTCGATAAGGCTGCGACGGCTCTGGACGGGTTGCGGCGCGGGGTGAAGATGATGACAAAATGGCGCCCAGACTTGGTGGCTTGCAGGAGGAGGGCCGCTGGATGTAACGCTATCAGCCCCGGAAATAATGGTTGTTCGGGGCGTGGTTGTGGGGGTCAGCAGCGGGAAGGCCTAGACTGAAATGGGGTCTTCAGCTCCAGGCACCGATTTAAAGAGTTTGGGTTGCCGCGCGTGAGACTTGTCGTCTCTCAACCTCAAGGAGGTGGGCTTGAGAAAACAAAAACCTTACTAAAGGCACCTGAGAGTTTCTTGGGGTCAGTGAAACAAGTCTGGACCGATGATCTGGAGAAACTCACCATCCTCGGTGTCACTTGCCTCTGTCCTTGTCGTGAACCCATTGCATTTGACACAATGGACGGAAACCCTATAACCGCTGAGGTGCCTGTGCAGGTGGCGTCTGAACAAGTGCGTTCGCTTTCCCCTTTCTCCCCTCAGATGGAACTTGACTGACGGGAAGCTCCTAGGACTCGGGTCAGCCGCTGTTCAAGCAAAGCCATGCACCCTTCAAGAGCTCCCTCTTTCCAGAGACGGGCTCTCCGGAGGCGTACAATGACCTCTTTCCTGCCCATGGTCGGTGCGGTGACGACTTGCATTCTCTCTACCACGGCCCTCCCGCTTCCACTCGCCCTAGCCTATCGCCTACAGGACCTCCAAGCTTCGACTTTGAGTCTTTCCTTGCCACCGAGTTTGATCTCTCCAAAGTGCATGCAATCAAGCATCGGCTCTGGTTAGCTGGCCGCCCCGTTCCTCCTCGCTCCTTGCAAACGCAAATTATGCAAGGGAGAGAAGTGGCCGTGAGTGAGAAAATCGAACTCCACCTGGTTTGGGGAAGGGGCAAGGTCTACTTGAAGCCTTTAGCCAAGTTTTTGTTGTGCAAGAAGTTTTGGGACGACGAGTTGGGGTGTCGTGGTGAAGGAAATTGTCAGGGAGGGCAAATGAAGCGGGTCGGATGTGGTGTTGCTGTTGGTGGCTGGGAAGGGACTGAAGGGGCCGGGGGTGACCACAGTGACAGGGACAAGATGATGCTGTTGAATACCGAGGAAGAAGTTGCAAAGAAGACCAGCAAGGAGGATAGTTCCGAGATCCTGTGCAAACGGTGCGAAGCCCGACAGGCAGCGTTGGGGCTGCTGTTCTCGTACGTAGCGTTGATCCAGCGTGAAAGCGATTTGGAGACGGCGCAGGAGAAGGGTCTGGTCCCAAAGGAGATGAGCTGGCCGCAGTGGCGGTTGTTTGTTCACGAGTTCCTCTCGCCAACGTCCCGTTACCATCCGGTCCATCACGATATCGCAATCCGCTTCATCTATGGCGAACTTCGTCTCCACCGGCTCGATATGATCTACCTTCTCACCAAGCCGCTGTCGCTCGGATTCATGCCGTTGTGGACGTCGTCGGGTGACTTTGTGGTCAACAACTCGAGCTGGATTATCGGCGGGACGGCGTGGATTGTGGTAGTGTTGTCGGCAATGCAGGTGGCATTGGGGACTGATATGGGATCAGGGGACCAGAACCCACCGTTGCAGAGGGCGAGTTATGGATTCGCCATCTTTTCGATGCTGGGTCCGATTGCCTCATTTGCCTTGTTGTTTGTGTATTTGGCTGTCATTTTGGTCTGGAATATGCTAAGAACGAGGGATTATGAGAGGAGGAGGAGTGACAGGTTGGGGAGGGCATGGAGTGACTTGCACAAGTCCAAGGACAAAGGGTCAAAGCGTGGAAAAGTGTCGGCGGTTTGATGAGGAGGCCGTAACTTGTACATGCCAATTGGCTTTTGGGTGTCGCATCATTTTGATGGAATATCGTTAGGATTTCTTTGCAACTCAGCTGGAAGTTGACAAGGCGGAGATTGGTCGCGAAATGAAGAATACTGATGTTCCAGAAGAGAGAACTGAATTTTTAAGATGGCTCATCATCCAAAGTGCTACCCCTCTACACCTTGAATGCTCCTTCCTTGACACCGTAAGCCAGAAGAAGTCGAGATGCTCCGGTGACAAGGTTTGTAGCCAATGGCGAGAAAGACATGAAAAGCGGCTGAGCTTCAATCGGGGAAAGTAGGTAAGAACGACGAGAGAGAGAGAACTTTTGACAGTGAGGTGGTGCCTCCAACCTGTGACGCTCGAATTACCCCTCTAGTTCGCAAACGCTCCTTCTCCAAATTTGCAGATGTCGGAACCCGACAAATTGACCACTTGGCCAATGGCGAAGAGAAATTGGAAATGAGCCTCAGTGGTCAAAGGACTGAGTGAACTTAATCTCGACGAAGGAGTGTCGGAAGAGGATGCAGTGTTGAGGTTTTGGGGTGAAAAGAGATGCGGCAATCAAAAATGAACCATCAAGGTCCTCAGGGGCCCGGACGGAAGTCGGAAGACGGAAAAGGGACCGATGTCGGCGACATTGGCATTTGGCAAGCAATCGGTGTTTATGCAAAGGAGCCAATTGGGAGGATCGGGAGATCAAAGGCCCATGTTTGATAAATACGAATGGTAATGGTGCGCCCCGGTGCTGACAGATGTCCCAAGACAATTCCATGGTCTCGCCGATGTGTTGTGAGAAAAGACAAAAAAAACACCAAGATGAGGATCAAGTACCCGCGAATACCCTAACCCTCGCCATTGTTGACATTGCCGTCAACATCGACAAGGATTAGTTGACATGCCGAGTGGACACATTGCTGGAGCCGGGCCGTTTCTACAATACTTGTAGAACTCTCGAATGCCGCAACGTGGAATCCCATGAGTCATTAAACCCCGCCAGGGGCACGCGCCAGTGAAAAGGGTTCCATATTTGGACCTATGAACTGAAAGTTATATTTCTGACATCTCACCAATTCACCACCACACCTCAACATCACCACCACCACCACCCACCACATTTCAACAATGCCCGCCAACACCAACGACCACATCCTCACCCTGTCATGCCCTGACAAGCCGGGCATCGTTCACGCCGTCACCGGCGTGTTCGCCCAGGAGGGCCACAACATTCTCGACCTCCAACAATTCTCCGACCCCGTCTCGGAAAAATTCTTCATGCGCGTGCACTTTGGCCCTACGCCGACTCCCTCGACCGAGCATCTCATCGAGCCCTTCAACAAGCTCGCGGCCGATTACCAGATGGAGTACAAGATCCGGCCCATCTCGCAGAAGACGCGGGTCCTGATCATGGTCTCCAAGATCGGCCACTGCCTCAACGACCTCCTCTTCCGCGCCAAGACCGGCCAGCTCCCCATCGACATCCCCCTCATCGTGTCCAACCACCCTACCTTTGAGCCTCTGGCCCAGTCCTACGGCATCGAGTTCCACCACTTGCCTGTCACCAAGGACACCAAGGCCCAGCAGGAGTCGCAGGTCCTCGAGCTGGCTAAGCAGCACGGCATCGAGCTTATCGTGCTCGCCCGCTACATGCAGGTTCTGTCGCCAACTCTGTGCGAGGCCATGTCTGGACGTATCATCAACATCCACCACTCGTTCTTGCCGTCTTTCAAGGGCGCGAAGCCCTACCATCAGGCGTACGAAAGAGGTGTCAAGATTATCGGTGCCACGGCGCACTTTGTCACGGCGGATTTGGACGAGGGCCCGATCATTGAGCAGAGGGTTACCAGAGTCGATCACGGTATGGGACCAGAAAGGTTGGTGGATGAGGGATCGAATGTGGAGAGCCAGGTGTTGGCGGCGGCGGTGAAGTGGTATGCCGAGCAGAGGCTGTTCCTTAACAATGGCAAGACTGTTGTTTTCTCTTAGGCGCCTGGAAGACGGTGTTTCTGAGTGAAGACGGTGGGATGTGGAATGTGGAATGTGGTCTGGTGGGAAGAAAAAAAGAGTAAGAGGTGGTGAAGCGGATGTGAAGGGAGAAATCCTTGTGGGGACCGGTTTCACCATCACCTAGTTGCGTTGTACATATCGATGAATGAATACCCGTACATACATGCTCCTGTGATTGATAAGTTTGAGCGTGGTAGTCAAGGCTGACCGATGGGCGGATGGCGAAAGTTTAGGTATTGAAGTTCTAGTCAACTGCCGAGACGGCAATGAACGTTATGCTAAGGCTCTAAGAGTGCCTGCAGTTCCACAAGTAACATTCGTTACACATCACTCAGAATACTTGATGCCTACTGTTTGAGGCTCAAATGCTGACATCGTGATTTTGAGCAGTTGGAGTTGACGTTGATTATCGATAAGCGACGCCGACACAACGCCGAAAAAGACAGAGCATGGAACCCCTGAAATTACAGTGACTGGTTTCAGGCTCCCGGCTTTCAATGGCGGGGGAGGGGCACCGCTGTTGGAGTCCAATCAGTGACATCATTGCTGAGACTCCACTGGAGAACCGAATTGAGAAAAGATGGAGTAATTGCGTGCATTGTGATTGGCCCTTTCCCACCCACCCAGTGATGGTCAATTCAAGTTTCAATCCAATTCGTCTTCCTTTTTCTCCATTTTCTCTCCAACAAACTCGAGTTCCTCAAATGGACGCCCACGTATCACGACATCGTTAGTTCCGGTCGGAGCTAGCAATATTATTGTTTCACCAGCTTTTCGCTTCTCGTCAGTCTTAATTGAGGCATCCCCCCTTCTTCCGTCTCAGGAGGTGTTTTCTGAATTAGACAACGCGATCGCTTATCAATCCGACAAGAACGTTGACAATCAAGGCGGACGACATCGGACGATAAACGACCGTACCGACACCAAATCCGATTCGTCAGCCGATCGCATCGTCATCCCGATACTCTAACCAGAACCGCACACCGTACTTGTAGTCGCGACCGCGCGATTGTACATATCTCGACCACATCTGTACCTGCATTTCACCGCTTCAGCTCCTGCATCGCGCATTGTCTGCCCACCAACATTGACGATTGATTTCGGACGTCATGGTCCAACCCTCTGCCGCCGCCAACACGGCTGCTGGCGCATCCTCGTCATCACGACCACAGACTCCTCGAACTCCTCGAACTCCTCGCGCTCCCCGACCACAGCGAACCACCTCATCCGGGTCATTCCACGCTGGCGCTCCGTTTCCCCAATTCAACGGCCCTTACGGTGACCCTCGTCACCCATCCGATAACGGTCGAAGAACCTCGGTTGCCTCGATACGTCCTATTCGACGGCAATCCACCCATAAATACCACACCTTCCCAACACAACCACCCAAGACTCCCTCCTCACCACCGCGGAACGACCCGTGGGCTACATATGCGCAACAACGACGCGGTGGTGGCCATGATGACGATGGAAGCATATCGGATACATCACAGGGAGAAGGCGACGCCGTCACACCGCTACCATGGAAACAGCTAGGCCTCCTAGCGTTGTTGTCCCTGGCCGAACAGACAGCGCTCAACTCCATTGGTCCATACATTCCGACCATGGTGGCATCTTTTGACGAGATTCCTGATGGCGACGAGGGATTATACGTTGGTCTTTTGGCTTCGGCATTCGCTCTTGCACAGCTGGTGACGAACCTGTTCTGGGGCTACCTCTCGGATCGCATCGGCCGCAAACCGGTTATGCTGGTGGGCACCCTTCTACTGATGGGCTGTTTCATGTTCTTTGGCTTCTGCAAAACATACGTCCAGCTCATTCTGGTTCATATTGCTATGGGGTTGCTCAATGGAAATGCGGCTGTGGTGCCAACAGCGCTGGGAGAGGTCACGGATCGCACAAACCAGAGCAGAGCCTTCACCTGGCTTCCTGTCATTTACAGCCTCGGTAGCATCACCGGTCCTGCTCTTGGTGGTTTGCTGGTTGGTACCGTTGGGGCCGACAAGTACCCATTCCTTGGCCCTAACCTCATGAGCGCCGGGTTCCTGTTCGTTGCCGTCATCGTTCTCGCCATCTGGTTCCGGGAGACATTGGAAAAGGACGAGGAAGAAGACGCCAGCGACTACACTACCATGCTTAACAAGGCTCGCACGCTCCTCGCCGGCTGTCTGGGCAGAAACAAGAAGTCCACCCACGAAAACAACGAAACCGACGCTCTCCTCGGGGAGGATGGTGACGCCGCAAGCGCCAAGGACATTGCCTCGGACCAAAAATCCGCTTTCCGCCAACTAGCCAACCGTACCACATTGATCCTGCTCTGCACCTATCTCGTCTTCCAGCTGACCAACATCTCCTTCAACTCGCTCTACCCCATCTTCGCCTCCGCCCCGCCACCTAACGGCCGTAACCTGGGACCTAGCACCATCGGTCTCAGCTTGTCCCTGGCAGGTTTAGCTACTATCGTTTTCCAGGCCTTCGTCTTCCAACCGCTCAAAGCGCGCACGGGCAACATGGGTACTTACAGATACTCCCTTCTGGGAATGGCCATCTCCATGGCGCTGATGCCCTGGATCGGCTACATCGACCAGAAAAAGACTTGGTTCGGGATTGGGTCTGGCAAGGCTTGGCTGTACAGCGAGTTGGGAGTCATTCTGTTGCTCAAGAACATTTGCGCCGTTGGTGGCTTAAGCAGCGTGATGCTTCTGGTACGTTTTGTCCTCTTCTCCCCTTCCCCTTTTCCTCTTGGCACCTGCTAACAAACTCCAATTTCAGATCACAAACTCTGCCCCTTCCCACGAGTCCCTCGGCACACTGAACGGCATTGCCCAAACCCTTTCCGCTGCTGGTCGTAGTGTGGGCCCATTCATCTCCGGCGGACTCTTCACTCTGACGAATCATGTTCGTCCCAAGGGAGAGGCAATCGCCTGGGGCGTCTTTGCTGGTATTGCCCTTCTTGGGTGGTTAGGCACGCTGCTGATCCGCGGAAACGAACTGGAAAGCGCCGACTGGCAAGGAAAGGGGGAGGATGAGGAGGATAACGACGAGGAGGCCGCCAATGATTCGGACCGGTGATCGGTGATTCCTCGCCGTGATGATAGAGGCATACGAAAGGATAAGGGCACGGGGAATGATATGACAGGACGATATACGACCAACGACTCGATGACACGATCGACGATAGATGATGGGCCCGCCGGATAATGAACTACAAACGGGTTTGATAACGATTTCCTTTCTGTCTTTTGGGTATAACGAGCATCATGCGACCAGCGGTACTGAATCGATTTGCATTATCACATATTTTCCGTCTGATCTTTCTTGATTGTTCCACTTGGTTGCCTGCTTGTCATGTCGGTGTCCCGGACTTCTTCATCGCAGCTGCGTTCACGCTCAACTCTTCGGTATGTTACATACAGGCAACCACAGGTTAAGGCAACCTCATCACACCAGTGGCAGTGGTGATGCCTTCGGGCGGTGGATATTGTCGTCTCGAACGAGCGGTCTTCACACGAACCTTTGCTGGCGTTGTTACACAAGGTACTTGCCCACTCAGGACAATGAACGGATCACCACCAGAAAGTCGATGATATACCGAGCGCTGCCTTGACGTCTCTCTTGAAGATGCGGAACACCCCGAATGGCTCCCTCCCAACGGCCCACTCCGGTTTCGATTTGCCGGTACCACATGCCGATGATCAACGATGGTCAACACTAATCGCCGGACATGTGGGAGATACCGGCTCGGAGCACGTCAAACCACAACTCTTTCCGGTCCACATTCTTATTCGAAGCCGGTCAGCCCTACCGGAGCAAAAGCCATTGCCAAGACGAAAACCTTTGCGGGGTGTAACGAAAGATGGGTAAGGTACATCGACACAACGGACATTGGATAGGGACGGATTGGCCAATCCGGAGCTGCATCGGCTGTGCACAACATACCTCAGGCCGACAAGGTTCTCTTACGAGCGGGACAAATCGATGTCATTTTCTACTTTTCATTCTTTCCGGCTTCAGCCCTATGGGCCTACCCATCACTGCCCGATGCAGAGTTCTTGCTCACGGTCTGACCCGCGTTCTCTGCCGAACCCGCGCCGTCCCCAGGCTGTTGGGGTTTGTGCGCACCATCCTTTATGCAAATCGTCCATGCACACTGCTTGGTCATCTCAATCTTCTTTTAGGGACGATGGAGATATATTTACTCGGGAGGCCGTCGCGATTCCAAAGTTTGTTGCAGATGCAGTCGACTTCTGCCATGAGCGGCACACAACCAGAGGACGGGTTGGACCACCATGGAAGCAGGTCAAGCTCATATCGCCAGAACTCCAACGGTTCATAACCAAACACATCGGAGACCGTCGCCCTAAATACCCTACACCATCTGCGAAGTATATCGATCCTCTTCTCAACGTCAAGGACTATTCTGAGCTTCAAGTTCGCAAGTCTGTCCACATCGGCACTGGTGCTTACCTCTCACGCCTCTACCCCATCCACGAACGAATCGATGCTCCTGACCGCCAATTGCCAAGTAATCGGCCACATCCCGCATCGCCCACATGTTCCGCAGAAGTCTTGGCGAAATGGCAAAGGAAAGCTTATTGATCCCATTACATGAGTACCGCATGCGAAGAATTCGGGTGCCTAAATAATTTCCGGAGCTTTAACGTTCGTGTAACCAAACAAAGGTCTCATACCTCTCTTTGACGTTGGTTGCGGCTATTTCGTCTACGATGTTGGGGGCTGTGTTCATATCACTGCCGTTTCAAGCTCATACTTGGCGTTGGTTCTTATTCATCAACATCACGACGACTGGACAACGTAACGATGATAGACATCATTGTCCAGACTAAGAACTATTCAGTCGCAAAGCCCTCTAGCCCCGCTCCCAAACACGCGAGCCATATCACACAAAGACTCTTAGTTCAAGCCATGTATACGCTCACAGCTTCACGTCTGTGTGGTTCAACGTCTGTGGAGGCCTTGAGGCGACAGCCACAGTCTGTGCTATAGTTGATGAGTAATAGAACTGAATATCGTTGGACGGAGTGCTCAGTCTAACGACCAAACAAGGCTGCAGAACCAGTTAACAATTGCTGGGTCATCGCCGGATGTTGACTGCCTTGGTCAATGGCCTAGTACCTTGAACAAACATGCAAAGTTGTACTGCCGTCGACTCGCTAAAGTTAACCTCCCATTGGATCATCACCTGCTGTATAACTGTTGGTCCAAGAACAGATCCAGGCGTCCAATTTCTCGAAACCCCTGGCACGTACGGCACTAGCTGGGAGTTGAACGGCGGGAGCCCATGTGCCACATCCTTGATCTACAGTCCCTCGGCATCTGGGGTTGCATCTGATGAAGGAGGCTCTGCTCACGCCTCTTATGTCCCACAGTCCCGCAGTCCCACTCCCTCTGCCCATGGGCTATTCCCCAGATCAGGACTACCACCACACTGCCACCAGGTACGTGGAGGATCAATACGGGGTAAGCAACGCAGAGTACAACCGAACTAGAGCACGGCGTCGGCTCCTATCGACTGGGAGAGAGATAGCCAACCAGGTCTACGTATTGGGAGTGGACTCTGTTCTGACGGAACGAAGCCAGCTTCCGCGATGTGACATCGTTCATTTTCCTGTCATTGACCATTCCGAGTCTATGGATCCCGCAACCCACAACTGGACTACCTTCTTTCGTCAGAAGTTACCGGTATCAGCCTTGGTTCTCCCGTCCACACCATCCTCGGTCCATATCTCGGAGGAAAGAAGTTACCGGCATCATCACCAACTCGCCAAAATGGCAAATCACAGAGCCCGCAAACCGACCAACTTATCCATACAGCCATGTGTCCGTCAACGAGATCCAATGTCTCCGACATATGCTGTCAAGTCATCCATGGATGCCATCCCAATCGCCTCATAGGACCGACACCGAGATCACGAAAAGATGGTGCCTGATCTATTTCTCCATTAATCATCTTCTCAGCTCGTTGCCTTGAGAGCTTGTTGTTCCTTCCCGCTTACCGGCTGATGGCGTTGCCTTCCTTCCTTCACATCCATCCCCTTCTTCCCATCCTGGACATACTCCTCGTTGCATCTGCAAGTGTTGAACTGTTCCGTCACACCACTTGTCCAATTCATCGGGTCGTCCGTGGGATACCTCCGTCCAGAGTATGTCGTATTTCGGTACAACGATGGTGGCTCTAGGTGACATCAGATCTTGGACTTAGACACGAGTGGAGGACTACTATCTGACACCGCCAAATGGATGTTACATCGTGCACCTTCAGCCCTATAGGGCATTTGTCGGTAGATGGCGCGGGATGGATCATCGGCTGGACCGTTCGTGCCATGTGGAACAGTGGAATGTCATGCCCGGTTTCAGCCCTACGGTACCCCGCCGTATGTATCGACGTCTGCGTGGTTCATGTTTGGGTGAAGGGTCAAGATGTCAATGGCAAAGATGGCAGGATGCAGTGATTGTCTAAAGTCTGGATGGATGGATGGAATGTCTGAGGCAGCATCATCACCGGCACTGGGACAGAAAGTGGACCTGGAGCTGGAATGGGCCTGACTCAACACCATCATCATTACCTATCGGTCATCATTCATCGGCAGCTGGTTGTTGAACAGATAACAGGCCAGGCGGTGACGGCTTCTGGGGGTTGAGTTGGGGTTGTGAGGGATGGATATAAAGGACGGGGCCGCTTGGATGGAGATGGTGATGGAGGCCAGCAAGCAACAAGCAGCAGGCAGTTCGAGACTGAAACACAAAGACTCAAGAGCATCAACAACGGCATTCACAAGCTAGCAGCCAGAGAGCGAGGATCAGCAAAGACACAGTCGTCTTCAACAACGCTTCAAACTCTTCAAATCAAAGCATTCGTATCAACGGAAGTCATCAACACAAAGAGCCATGTCGTCCTCAAGATCCAGCAGGTCCAGCCACAGCGGCAGCACTCGCTCCAGCGGTAGCCGTTCCAGCACCAGCAGTCGTCCCCCAACCATACTAACCCCCCTTTCTAAAAAGCAAACCCTCACCCTCCTCTCCCACCCCCCCACCCACCCCCCACCAACCCCCCCCCCCCTCCCCCCCCCCCACCCCCCCCCCCCCCCCCCCCCCCCTTTTCTCTCCCAACCATACTAACCCCCCTTTCTAAAAAGCAAACCCTCACCCTCCTCTCCCACCTCACCACCAACCCCCCAACAACCCTCTCCTCCCTCCTCCACCTCGAACGCACCATCACCTCCCCTTCTCCCACCTCCTCCATCTCAATCCCCCCCTCCGACATCCCCCTTTTCCAGGTCCCCATGACCGCCGCCTTTGAAAATTACGTCGTAACCACCCAATCTTTGTTAGTTGAGCTCCGCGGCTTGACACCGCAATACCCCTTCAGCGCCCAAATTATGTCTCTAGCAGTGAACCTGGTCAGAGCAGATCCCGATTCAGATAGGAGTTGGAATTTGGCTTGGTTGGTGCTTAATAAGATATTGCTAAGTGAGGAGGGACAGGGACTGGTGGAGCAGGTGGCGTGGGAGGAGGCGGGTTGGGAAGGGTATTGGGGCGGGAGGGCACCGACTGAGGGGCACGAGGGGACAGAGGGGGGAGGGGAAAGGGGAGCGTTGGCGGGGGAGATGGCGGCGGAGTGGAGGGGGGCGGTGGAGAGGTTGTTGGCTTGTTGGGGCGGGAGGAGGCCGGAGTGGTATTAGACTTAGATCCCGACGAGACGAGACGAGACGAGACAAGGAGATGGAGATGGAGATGGAGATGGAGATGGAGATGGAGATGGAGGAGCTTTGTGGGGAGGCAAACGGGAGAGGTTGTGAAGAGCGGGGCTGGAGTCGGAAGGTTCACGGGACGGATTATACCGATATTGGCTCCCAGCCCCTCATTTGTCCAGTCCGACTTGGAAACACTTTACACCACTGGCTGCAAAAGCGCTCGATTATCCGGAGGCAAACTAATAAGGAGTCGGAGTTCACGGCGGACTGGAGCTGATGTGTCTTACGGAGGAGGTAAATGTACGGTCGGTTTTCATTAGGGTTTCTTGCTCGCTGTGTGTGTGTCAGTCGTCTTTTATGTTGTTGAGGCACGGGGTATCGGGTGTTGTTTGTACGAGGGATCGGTGAGCCGTGTGGTTCGTATCTGTCTTCTTGTTTTTCCTTTTTGGTTTGGWYTTTTTTTTTTTTTTTTTTTTCTGTTTCTTCTTCTTTTTTTCTTCTTCTAACCCGTTTCACTCATTCGGTATTGGGCTTTGATCCCTTCTTACTTCTTCTGCCGTTCTTTATTTGTATTCTTGTTAATGCATTGACCTTCTCCTTTAAAACTAACTGCAACTCTCGTTTTTGAGGCTCTTATTCTCGCTCATCGTTTTGGCCTTGTCTGATCGGATAAATGATGGCTAAGGGTAGTATACCGTTTCCGGGCATCTTGCCGAGTGATAGATACCACCCTTCGTGTACCTCTACCTACTGTAGCGGGAAATCCCCCAAGGCATCTGGGCTAGTAAGGGAGTCTCTAGCCTAGTTGTTTTGACTTGCCTTGTTGCTCAGGAAAGGCTTTGATTGGTCAATCCAACTGTGCGCTGTAGACGGTCGCTAAAGGTCCCAAATTTAGGGCATTACTTCAGTGCCCCCGAAAGTGCCTTTGAAGATGCTTCTTTCCCAAAGTTCATTTCCCCTCAGAACTCCACCACCCTATATCAGAGGAAAAATAGAAGGCCGCTTTCAATCAATTGGGCCAGTGACTCAATGGTTCTTGTCGTTGCTCTCATTCTTGTAATTGCCAGTTCGATCCCAACTGGTGACAGCTTTTTTTCCGTCGCGCGAAAAGTTTCGCGCGCGGACTTGGAAGCGTGAATGCCCTCATCCGGACTTTGAAGCCAAAGTCTCAGACCCATCACCACCAAAAGAGACTACTACAACTACTACTAACCAAGACCCCAGAAGGTCCTTATAGGGGTCTTTGGCTTTTGCTATTTTGCACCCAAATCCGACCAATCAGAGCCCTCCGTTGAATAACTAGGCTAGGTGAACCAACTAGGCTAAGCTCACTAACTAGTTTAGAAAACCAGACTTGCCTAGTAGGGCCTTCCTATGCCAGACACCCTCCTCATACTCCCGCTGCGGTACCTAAAATCCGGGATTGGCGGAGGCAGTGTGTTAGTAACGGCCTGCATTTTGGCGTAATGCCAGGATGGACTGGATCTTTTGAAGAACAAGGAACGGGAAGGTATCAAACTTGCTCTCGTACAATGCGGAATATGGATCAAGCCGGCTTGTTGAGCTTAAGGTACTGTCGGACTACCAAACTAGATACCTACTAAATCCCATCCAAATGCCCTCTTTTTACTACCGGTTCTTCAACAAAGCGGCTGCAGGTCTCGATACGAGATTTATTTTTGCTCATTCTGACGCACAGCGAAGGCTGAAAGGCTCGAGATTTTGTCGTATACACAGAAATCCGGTTACCTACACACGATTTTACTGCAGAATAACCGGCCACAATCTGAATAAACTCGTCTAATCCGTATTTCGTCCTATGCACCTCCTGGCTTCCAGAGGCACAGGGCACATACAGCTTGGAACATACCTCTATGTGCCCACTCAAATCTTGGTGCAGCACTGTGAAGCCCAGCGATTCAACCCTCCACCGATGGAATTGCCCAGTAATCTCTGAAAAGACCTTACACCTAATATTACCAAGACAACCAAGCCTTACGAGCCAAGCCGACCTCCCCAGCTTGCCTCAGAATCAGGGCTGGCTTGGCTTGCCAGAAATATTCTGGGCTCGGCTTGCTTGGTTACGGCTCGGCTCTGTTGAGCAAGTCGATCCACACATGGATTACTCGTGTCGTTTCACATCGTGTACATATATCGAGGGATTCCCTCTCCCTCCCTTTCGTCCTTTTCTTCTTCTTCAATCAACAAGTTCACCACCACTCTCGTTTACCCTCGCAATCACGAGGGCAAACGAGTGATCACTCGTTTCACCTCGACAGGCTCATGCAGAGCACTGGTATAAATGACTGTCACACCCCCGCCATCAAGAACTTCCCTCTTCACCGCGCAAGCCAGAACAATCGTCACTGTCGATATGGCCGGCCTCACAGCCCTCACTTTCCTCCTCATGCAGATACTGGCAGTCAACGCTGGTGACCACAACAATAACCCCCACAACGCTGTCAACGCCGGTGACTATGACAACAACCCCTTCAACTTCACCTTTCTCGCCGACCCAGGTGTCTTTGGTCCTCCTCTAGAGGTCGTCCACGCCTACTTCGGTGAATGGCCCGACGGCATAGCCGTCTCGAGCACCGGCCGGCTCTTCTCCAACTTCCCCGGTCTCGAGCCGGGCAACGTTAACAACGGCACGCCCGGGATCTTCACAGTTGGCGAACTCACCTCTCCCTCCACTGAAGAGGCCTATCCCTCGGTGGAGATCAACACCCCTCCCTGCTCCGACGGTGCCGTGGACCTGACCGACCCCCAAAACCCAGTCGGATGCGGGAGTGCGGACCATCTGATTTCCGTGCAGAGCGTAGTCATAGATGCTAAAGACCGGTTATGGATTTTAGACACGGGAAGGCCGGTGTACACCTTCCCCAACAACGGCTCTGTGATTCTTGTACCCTCCAGCTACGGCGGGCCTAAACTGGTCGGCGTCGATTTATCCACCGACACTGTTTTCGAAACCATCCTCTTCCCTCCCGAAGTCGCCCTGCCTCAAGATAGCTACCTCGACGACGTCCGCATCGACCTGTGTCCCAACCTTACGTCTTCCGGCGACGGCGTGGCTTATATCACGGATGCTTCCTTGACCGGACAAAACGCGATCATCGTCGTCGACCTCGGCACCGGCGACTCCTGGCGGCGATTGCAAGGGAACCCGACTGTCTTGCCTGAACCCAACTTCCTCCCTTTCGTCTGGGGCCAGCCCCTTTACTTCGTTCCTGACCCCGGCCACCCGCCGACTGGTAACCTCACCACCACGCCACCCCCGGGTTATCTCCCTGTCGGTTCAGACGGCATAGCCCTTTCTCCAGACGGTGAAACCCTCTTCTACACCCCGCTCGCAAGCCGGCACCTCTACTCCGTGCCCACCTCCCTGTTACGGCAGCGAGGTAACGACACCGCCATTGAGTCTGAGCTGGCAGCCGCCGTGATAGACTATGGACAAACGGGGTTCAGCGACGGGATGACAACGGATCCTAGCAACGGGCTGATTTACAAGGGTAATCAGGAAGCGAACGCCGTGGTGGCGTTTGATCCTGCGACGGGCACGACGCAGACGGTGGTGAGGGATCCGAGGATTGGGTGGGTTGATTCATTGACTGTTGCTGACCTCGAAGACGAAGAAGAGGAGAAGGGGACGCGGGAAACGAAGGGGTGGTTGTATTTCTCGAGCGATCAGTTGTTTTTATCGGCGTTTTTCTGGTCCCCGGGGGATGGAAACGGGGACAGGAAGGTGAGGCCTTTTGCATTGTTTAGGGTGCCGTTGCTTGAGGCGTAGGGGGGGGGAAAGGAGATTACATGATGGGAAGAGAAACGCAAGCTCTTAGGGAGAAAGTACGTACAATAAATGAAGGGATAAAAATAATGGATAGGACCTGACAGGAAAGGAGAAGAGAGGACAGTATATCGAAGTAAACGGAGTGGATGTGAACACGGGGGTACAAGAATAAACGAAAGTAGTAGTAAGCTTGATGATTGAAGAAGAAGAAAGGGAACGAAAGAGAGGGTAGGGGAATCCCTCGATATATATCTATAGTAGGTATATAACAATTTAGAGGTATACATGGATCGAAAATACCAAGATAACCATCTTGCTCAACAGACAGAGTGTGTGACTGTGTGATGAAGTGAGGATGTAAGGGGATGTACCTAGACTTGCAAGTGACTGTCAAGTATGCCGTGGGCTTTGATGTCATGTGCATCTCAGGGGGARGTAAACAAAGGGCAGGCAGCCGGACAGAAAAAGGCCAGCTTTGTTCCGTCAGTCCACGACTTGCCGTTGCTAGGTCGTCATGATCAAGAAGATGGTGAGGATTGCAACCAAGCGAGGTAATCGCCACCAAATACCTCTGCCCAGTTGGGATTTCGATGGCCTAGAGCCTTAGCCGGCGTGACACCTGGTATGTGGTGGCCTTGGTGAGCAGAGCATGAGGCTGCGAGGTGATCGAGTGGAAGTTTGGAATTTGAGATGTGCAATTGCAGCATTTCTCTTCAGAAGGGTCACTAACAATTTTTACAGCGCTCTCAAATGCCAAGAAGTGCGAGTGGAGGTGCCGATTCACGGACAGGGATCATTGAAAAGTGGGTCTGGAAGCAAGGAAGGGTTGTTTACTTCCCTCCTGACTTCGAAGATGGTGCCGTCGTCGACGGCCGCATCAGCAAGTCAGGAATCCTCATCTTCTACCGATTGTGTTAAGACTCTCCTGATCCCACGAGTGTACAGTATAGTCACTAGCCTAGTTCTATATCCTTCTTGTAAGTTATATGTTCGTTTTCGAGAAGGTTGTGGTTGTCGATTGCATCGAGCTTCAGAAGGGTCACTAACAATTCTTCAGGGCCTTCGAGCACAGGACAAGTGCGCCCCGATTGATGGACACGGATGTTGATAAAGTGGGTCACCCTCTCTCCCTCTCTCCCAAACCTTTGCGTGTTTGTTTGTTTACTTTCCTCCTGACTTTGTCTCCCGTTGAACTGAACTCATGCACTTTGCTGGCCGCATGGCCGTGAGTCGTGATAAGAGTTCTTCGTAGACCTTTCGAACGATAAAAGTCCGCAATGTCATCTCTCTTCTGCTGCACCGCCTGTCATTTGCCTTCCTTTTCCGGCACTTTGTTGACATCAGCGTCGGCGCTGTGGGCCTCCCATGGTCTCCCGGACCGGCAACTCCCCGCCATGTCCGGCGGCAGCGATGGATCGCGAAGCCCGGAAGCGATGTTGCTGTCAAGGATTGGGGCTGTGCAGTCTGCTAAGTCCCAGGGGGTTCCAGTGCTGACCAGTGGTGAGCATAAGCGCTACGGGAGGGCTCCATCAGCGGTTATTGGCATTACCAAATCGTGCCTGACGATGCCAGGTGTCAAGTCCAGGCCGATGACTCCGCCGGCCAAAGCCTGAGGGCCGGGAGCGGAGAGGCCGGAACCCCGGAACGGAGGAAGTCCAGGAGGATATAATCCACCGACACCGACGCAAACAACCCGGGAACCGGATCCGCTTTGGGATATTTTCAGCTCTTCTCATCACTCACCTCACTATACCTTGGTCAACTCACCTATTCACCACAATAACCACATCATCAAGCAAACGGCCAAAATGACCATCACCCTCCGCCCCGCCACCGAAGCCGACGCCCCCTTCATCGCCCGCATCGCCACAGCCGCCTTCGCCGACTCCCTTTCTCCCCTCATCTTCCCCCACTCCCAACTCGCCACGGCAACCGTCACCGAAGCTGGTCTAACCGCCGACGAAATCACATGGCGCGCGTCCATGTACATCAAGCGGATGCGCGAGGGGAAGCCATGCATGGTTGCCGTGGAAGTTGACGAATCCACCGGTGAGGAGAAGGAAATCCTGGGCTCTGCGCACTGGCAGAAGCCTGGTCCCGAGGGACCAGAGGTGCTCGGCGTGGAGGTTAGGCCGGCGACGTATGATAATGAGATGTTTTCCAAGGTTGTGGAGAGGTTCACGGCGAAGGACAAGGAGGCTTTGGGGCCCAAGGGACACGAAGATTATTGGTGTGAGTAGAGTATTGGCGAAGTTTGAGATGGAAAGGAGGGGAGGGCGTGGGCTGACAAAGAGATGGACAGATGCGATTTTGATCAGCGTTGATCCCAAGCAGCACAGGAGGGGAATTGGCAGGAAGTTGTTGAACTGGGGTCTGGAGTTTGCCAGGAAGGAAGGAAGGGATGCGTATTTGACGGCCACTGAGGCGGGCAAGCCGCTTTATGAAGTTTGCGGGTTTGAGAGTATGGAGACATATGACTGCTACGGTGTGCCGTTGACGAGCATGGTTTGGAGGAAGAATCAGCAGTAGGTGTTGGGAACGTGGGATGCCCTTGCGAACTAAAGTTGGTTGAGAGTGAGCACTACCTCTCGAAAGGAAAGTGTGAAACACACCGGGGAAGAAAGCCCGCGTTTCTGAGCGGTCGCTGCAGTCTTTGGAAATGCTCTCCATTCATCTTTACTCAAGCCCCAACGCCGCCGGCGACACTGACAGGCGTGGAAAGATCAAACGCCCGGATGAATGAGGTGAAGAAAGCCCAATAGCCAAAAGGCGGGGGGCCAAGACCAGCTGAGAATCTGTTCGAGCTCTTTATATCTTGGCCAGTGTCACCATTTCACTGTTGCACGACATCTCCATGATGGCATGATGCACACAAGTTTTCTCCGCGCAACTCATCAACATTACAACCTCTCCTCACAATAAATCCACAAACGTCACAATATCTCGTGTCTTTATCATCTCAAATTCCTCGATGCGTATCACCAACTTCAACTCTAAGAGTCGCAACCTAGATTCCTCTCCATCGCAACGCTCAGGGCACCCCCTTGTCTTGACCCAGGATTCCAGACTTGGCATCAACCTGCGCCCCTAAATCGCACCACCCGTTCCCCGTTTTAGGGATAGTCTTCCCTCTAGCGAGAATCCTTCAGCGTCCCGTTGCTTCGTTGAAGCCTCGCTGGGCTCATATTCCATCTGCCGAAAAAACACAATCGACATTTTCATCGTCCATCACGTCCTATCTGTCACCGTCGTCATCTCAATCCGTCGTTCCGTCTGACCTACCTGCCATGTTTGGTGCACCGGCCCGTCTCAGGTCTACACAGTCATCGACGGGAGCCCTCCCCGAACCGGAATGTGGATGATGAATCGGACCGTTGAAAAGATGGCAAACTGGCGGAGAAGTATCACTCAATTCATAACAGTCACGAGCCTTTTGTCACACTGGAATTCAGGTCATGTTCCATTCTGGCAACGAATGAAACGCTTTCTCTCCCGATTAATTTTGAAGCCTGTTGACACTGTCACCTCGAACGGAAGAACCATATCATCGGCGGACCCGGGAAAACGAGAAGGATTGAGGCAACCACTTGCGAGTTACACAACAGACAACGGAAGGGAACCTCAATTCACGATTCCATGCAATTCAACACGATCAATCTCATCCATCTCGCCTTATCACCGTGACAATGTCACAACGGCATGTTTCGACAACTTGACGAAACCGGGAACCGCTCACGGCTTTTCTTGGCTTCTCCCCACAAGTCCCTAGCGAGGTGCATACGGCAAGCCAGCATCGCCCTAGTTTAAGCGGATGGGACACTAGAAGCATTGAAGCGGTGTACCTAACAGTGGGACCTGTGCATTTACGGGAACCATAAGCCAGAAACTACGGGGAAGGCCGTTTTTCGACCACTGAGCGTTCAAGAGTGCTGAAGAAGGAAAACTTGCACTAGGTGCACTGCGGTCAAACTGATGGCATCCATGCATGCCGTAGCCCTATGGGCCCTATAGGGCTAGGGGTTGTACACTGTGCATGTCAATGTCACTCAAGGACCATCACCACCTTCATGACACTCAAGTCACGGTGTGCTTTGACACTGGGTGGTTCCTCTCCGCAAATTTTGGCATATGGACGGGAATGATGTTATTGAGATAAGGTTCGTATGTACTGCAGAGCCACTTTCAGGGGAAGACTGCTGCATTGATGACATTGCAGCTACCTCTGACAGTCAACGATCAATGACCACCGTAACGAAGAGACACCAAATCAGCACTCAAACCAACCTTAACCGGAAACTGACCAGTGGAGGTTGAGAGTGAAAAGACTGGCAAAGAGTTGTTGTTAACAAACGCGCTATCATCACCTTAAAGTCAAGTCTTATGATTTTCAACTCCGCAAAAGCTGCGATAGTATCGGGGACGACTCACCACGACACTAGCCGCCAGCTCGGCGACCATCCCCAACTTTCCCCTCCAAAGTTTCCCGCTGACATCGCCAAGCGGCCAAACGATCATCCCGAACTTCCCCAGYGAGGCCTCTCCGTTCAGGCCATTTATCTGGCGGTGATCACCACCACGAAGCAGTGCACGATCCCATCACGCATCTCTCTGACAGCAAAAAGTACTGTAACCCATAGCCGAGAACGGACTTGATCCACTCAAAAGCTTCCACTTCCTAACGGGCCCCAGTTCCGGTTCCGACGAGCAAGCAACTGGACTGGAAGCCGACATGCCCTAGGGGAGGACTCACCGGTAACTCGACGAATTATCTCTCTTCTCCCCTCAAACTACCAGCCAGCAAGGTTGCAGTGCTTCTGTCGCGGGTACCTAACTCCGTCCCTACGGTTCCATCTCGCTTGTTTAAAGATTGTTGAGGACATCCCAGTCTTCTCAGAGGCATCATCAAGCGCGGATTGTCTCCGTTGGTGTTTTTCACTGCTGTCTGCTGTTGTCTAACAGGCTTCAAGCCCCTTTTGGAGGCCTAATTTGCTGCCTGATGGCCTGGTTACAGTGAACACTGGGATATTTCTCGCTACCTGGACCAGTGACAGGCAGACAACAAGAACTTCCTTGGCCACACCCACTCGCGGCTGGGGTAGGTTAAGCGCGACAACAACAGGGGACAACCAAGGGTGATTTACACTGCTATCTACTGGCTGCTGGCCGCTGACTGCTGATGTTGTCTGGCGGTCCCGTCCCGCCGTGCCGGGCGGTAGGACAAGACTTCGAGAAGAAAGCAACAGACATGATGGACCGGGGTGCATGAAACGTGAGAAGAAACACAAGAATGTTCCCAAGAGGCATTTACTAGTCCCCAAGAGGTCATATCTGCTTCCCAAGAGGTATTTACTTGTCCCCAGGAGGTTTTATCTACCTTGGTCTTTAAGAGGTATTTACTGCCTCCCAAGAGGCCTTCAACCTTATTCTTGCAATTTTGTGACTTCCTGCGCCTGCAGTGCAGTGGTGCAATGATACCCCCTTTTTTTCTTGTCCCATGTCCAGTCTCTCCACTGCAACGACGGCAACTGCTTGCCATGTCACCACTCACTCCACGCCTGGAGCCCCAAGTCCCCAACCTGAGCACCCAACACGGTCAATGGGCCTCCGAAAGGGCGGAAAGCATTGACCATGCACACCTCACTACTCCTTAGACACTGCAACTAGTTGAGCCCTATCTCCGGTTACAGGGGCCCTTGTTCCTCCGCCCGGGGATCCCACAGTCTCGAAGACTGGAGACATGAGCTGCGTGATATCATTGCCTGGGAGGCCGACAAAGCAGTTGACTGACATTGATGGAGTCAGCTCTTGACTCGTTGTTAAGGTATATATCTCGACGATTATGTCCCTCGTCAGGAGATGATGACAAGATAATGAAGTCTTCAAGTCATCCTTGGCCAGAGTCCATCAACAAACAACCACAGTCTTTTCAACCCCATTCGCCTTGGCATCATCTACGTTTTTCACAACGCCTGAATCACGACATCCCTGAAGCCTCTCAAAGTCTTCAGCAGCAACAAAAATGAACAAGACAAAGTCCATTCAAACAAAAAAGTGGGGGACGGCTTGCGCCCAATGCGCCGCAGCCAAAGCAAAGTGCTCGCGGCAGTCCGAGACTCCAGGGTCCAAGTGCGACAGATGTGAACGGTTGCTCAAGACATGTACAGAACAGGTCCAGAGGCCTAGGAAGCCGAGACAGTCGAGGACTGCGAGGTTTGTCTTCTTCTTTCATGCACTTCCCTTTGCCTCTTCTCAACTAACGTCTTTGCTTCCTCTTAGCAGAAAAGATACCACCTCTTTTTCTCTCTGCGGCGACACTTGCGGCTCGCTTTTACCTCCCTCTACCTCATCGACCACCGGCTTCACCTCCTTTCCCTCAGCATCATCTTCCAACCTCGCTGCTGAAACACCTCTCCAACAGGGTCCTCCACGCTCCGAAACATCATCCCCTTCCCTCTCCGTGACATTCTCTCCGCCTCCCGTCCCTCGAACATCTGTGCCACCCATCGACAACCTGCACAATCGTCCGCGCTCTTCGTCAAATCCAACTGCGGATAAGGATGCTCTGCAAACCTTCCTCACCCAAATTCAACCCACATTTCCATTCATACAGGTTCCCAGAAATGTGAATAGCCAGGCGTTGGCGGTGGAGAGGCCGCTGCTTATGTCTGCTATCAGGATCGCCGCCGCTACCACGCAGACAAGCTCTAACACTTCCACCTCCACAACCAAGATGCCGGAGTCAACATTGCGGAGACAGGTGTATCAGTTCTTCAGCCATGTCTCAAACACAGTGATTCTGAGGGGAGAGGGAAGCCTAGAAACGCTGATGGCGGTTGTGGTGGTACTGGGACGTTGGAGGTGGTGGTGTGCGAGGCATGGAGGGAGGTTCAACAGTCTGTTGGTGGTGGCCGAGGCGTTGGTTGGAGATTTGGGACTCAACCGAAACTCAAGGCAGACGCAAGAAGAAGAGGAGAGAGTCACTGATGATGAGAAAAGGTTGTTGCTAGGGGTGTGGTATCTACGGTCCTGGTAGGTCTTCCTTTCTGATGCTGTGACTCCCGAAAACGAGGGAGGCACGAGGAACTGGAGTGGAAAGCACAACTGCTAACGGAAGACAACAACACAGTGCCGCCACACACCTATCCCAGCTCTCACCAACAGTGTTTACGCCCTACATGCTTCAATGTGTGAACGATCTCGAAATTTCCAGCCAACCCTGTGATCGAGTGCTAGTCCAAACCGTCAAGATCCAGCACTTGGAAGAACGGATAGCGAGACTCAACGACGAACTACTCGCCGCTCTACCCACTCTAAATCCAGCAGAAGACGAAGCAAGAATTGCAAGGATTGTGGGCTTGAGGAATGAGTTGGAGTTGTTGAACCGGAGTTCTTCTGAGTTGATGCACAATCGTAAGTCTTTGTTGTTGTTTACTTGCCCCTGAGCGTTGCACCCACTATCTCAGACCTGCATCTGTGTCACCCTGACAAAACCAATCCAAGCCGAAACATTCCACCAATACTTGCTTCTACCTCCAAAGACATCAAAGACAAAATCACTAACAACAACCGCAACAGCCCTTGTAGCTTCCCACATCAAAACCGCCTTCCTCCGCCTTCACGAGCCTCTCCTCACGCACCCTCCCACCGTCCTCACCCATCTCTATGCTTCCGCTCTCGGCATCCATTTCACCTTAGGGGCAGCAACAACAGCGATGATCTTCCAACTCTTCCTGGACACATGGCAGTCCACCATTTTGGGAGGAAACGCCCCACTGACAGCTTTGCCAACACCATTACTGACAATGCATCTTTCGTACTTCTCTTCGTTGCTCTTCCAACTCTGCCTCGCTTTGCAGTCCACTTCCACCTTCACCGGTGTACCAGTGCCAGGACTACCGGAGAGCATCAGGGAGCAACTTCCACTTACGGGAGTAGTCGTCAGACCCGACTTCATGTCCCTCCTCTCATCCATCGCTGATTCCGTCAGCGAAGCCTGCACCGTCCTCTCTCTCACAACTGCAACAGGAGGAGCCCTCGCCCCCACAGAAGCAAGGATCCAATCCATCCTCTCCACTCCTTCCGCCTTCTACCCTTTGGTCTTGGGGAAGTGGGTAATATTCGCCATCAACGGCGGCGTCCTCCCCCCTTTCACTTCCGCCTCCTCTCAAACTTCCCACCCAGGTCTTTCCACCCCACCAAACCCCAGCTTGCTCTCCGCCTCAGCAGCTGGCTCCCCCTTCCCAACGACGGAGTCGGAGTATGAAGACTATGAGCTCGACTTTGATGTAGATGTCGATATGGCTGTCCCACCAACTCACGGAATGCAGTACGGCGGCTATCATGGTCAGGCTCAGGGATATCCACAGCAGATGCAAGGACAGCAGTGGACGGCGACCGGAGGTTGGCCGGTTAGTTCCCCGGAAGAGAGTGCGAGTGCGGCGATGTTTTGGGGGCCAGGGGGTGTACGACATCAACAGGGACATCATGGGCACCAGGGACAGGGAAGATGGGGGCAGGGGAGGTAGACATACGTCGCCTTTTTTACGCGTGACCAGCCAGACATTTGTGTCTTGAGCTGCAACAGGCCAGGAATAAGAGTTGCTTGGTACGTCCACTGTCTGATAGTGCAGAGTACGCCAACCGCAGCTCAACGCGACCCCAAGGGGAGGGATGGACTTTGCGAGTTCACACCTATATCTGCAAACAAAGTCTCCATGCTGTCCGAACCACATCGACAACGAACAATCCCTGTTATAGTGCTTTTCAGTATGCTTTCCACTCTACCATCGCGTTTATCAGAGCCAATCTGTCTTTTTTTCCCTTGAATTCCTGATCTCACTCCAGAAAGCCAGCTGACACGATGTTCAGCATTATCTCCCTCAAGCACTCATTCAAGGCTCCAGGTCGTATCGTAACAACCCAAACACGCTAGGTCACTAAAAGAGGCGGATCAAGCGTTGAAATCATCTCTCAAATTAGTCCTGATTCGCCTGATGACGTTCTCAGTGGACGACCATAGAAATTTGTCGGACCGAGGTACGGACATGGGTGGTGGGACATGTTCATTACTCAATGCGGCTCTTCACCACGTCGGCGAAAACGCCTTCAAAAGTGGTGGGCTCGAGGTTGCACGCTACATGGGAAAATTAGACTATCTAGTGTACGTAAGGCTCACTGCTTGTGGAACAAAAGCCATCAGGAGCCATGCTTCGTTAACCAATCCTCAAAGTCCTTGACAGTGGGACATTCAAGAAAGACTGACGCCTTCACAGGAATACCGAGCTCTCTCTGGATCTTGTCCGCAAGTGTAAGAGACATCAAGGAATCGACTCCTATTTCGGCAAACGCAGCTCCGGCTGAAAGATCGTCTGTGTCCAGCCCCGTTTCACTCGCGATGAGTTGGATGCAGGCCGCTACATGCGTATCTCGCCCGCCTTCTGTTGCTTTCGGCTGGCTCGCGTCTGCGGGAGTTGATACCAAGGGAGGCTCTGCCACGGGCACCTGCTCTTGCTGCCGTGCAATGGCGGTAGCCGCGACGGGCGGCCTTGGGCTTTCGAGGCCAGATGGAACCTGGGCTGGAACTTGGAAGTGCCCACGATTCCCGCCCTGCTTCTTCTTTTGACGCTGAGGAAACATGATAGGCATCAAGGCCCGGGGGACGCGCTTGAACTTGATGCCTGCACAGACACCTACGATCTTGGCGCCGCGCAATAAATATATGTCGCCTGAATATGCTCCTGGCTCACCATCGATGGGCGACATGCGGACGTAGTTGCGATACTTGACGTCAGGACCTGGCTCGAGCGATTCCGCCAGGCGCAGGTGGCGCCACCCCGGCGTGATGTAGAAGAAGTCACGAGACGACCCGGCCACCCGACCGTTGTCATTGTCGCCGCCGCTGACGCTTTGCACGCCAAACGAGTTCATGATGAAGCCGGCTAGCTGGAATGCGCCATCTATCCAGTGGGGAGGTGTAGTCCATGTGCCGTGGCGATCCGTATCTAGCACCACGTCCGCCGTGGCTTCCAGCGCGTCCTCGACCATGGCTACGCGATGCATGCCACGGTATTGAACTCCGTAATCTACAATGTTCGCAAACAGGTGATATGCGGCGCCCTGGGAGAACACGCTGACTCTTTCTCGGTTGGCCCGCGACAGAACCTGGCTGTCAGACGTCGAGTTCCACACGGCATCAATACGCGAGGCGACGAGGTGTGAGACCATCTGCCATTCGGCCTGCCAGGTTTTCAGGTCCTCGTAGTAGACCACCGCCGTCGCAAAAGCCTGGTCCGTCTTGCGTGTTCCGTCGGGGCTGGCTGAGTAGAAGCTTATTTGCGTTTGCCCAAGAGACATGTCGAGGAGTCCCTCTATTCGAATCAGTTGCGCTAGCGTCAAGCCGGGTGATGGGATTTCATCAGAGACGACTTGAGCTTCGACGACCTCCATGTTCCTCACATCCATGTAAACCCTACCGGCGTCCGGAACCAGTCGTCTGTAGAGCTGCTCGCCAACGGTCAAACATATGTCGGCCCAGATACTCTGTAAAAAGRCTAGAGTTAGCAATGGTGAAACACAGAGGAGCCTTGGAGAGGAGACTCCAGGAGATAACTTGTTCTCGTACCGCAGTCAATACACTCCGTCCGTTGATCTTGTGCCCGGCCGCCGCCTCGAGCAGATCGGGGTGGAATATGTCGGAAACGGCCGTCATGCGTGCCATCTGCCCTCCGATATCCTCGAAATCAACCTGTTGCGTAGATGAAGTAAAGAAAGCCGGTTTGACCAAGCCATTCTGACTCGCCTTGTGTCCAGCAAGGAGTCCTGGATGCGCCTTGTCTAGAGTCCACGTGCCTTCGTAGGGAATCCAGTAGTTTTTGTGATTCCAATGGTACGAATCAAGGTGAAGCAGCCGATGTGACTTCTCGCGGCGCGCAAAGTACTCGTTCCAGGCAACGGGAAGGCCTAGGCAGTGTAGTGCCGCCAAAGCGCCACTCCACGCCGATAGAGCGTCATCAGATCTCCGCAGCGACGGGAAAGACTGGACAATTCCGCTCTTCTCCTGACAGTTCCGAACAAACGAGGTGCACACCGGATGCGGTCCTATGTCAATCCATACGGCATTGCTGTCAATAAGACCCTCCGTCTCGGCTGCTCTGATAGCAGACACAAAATCGACAGTCTCGCGGGTGGCCTGCCGCAAATAGGCCCCATCAATGGTCTGCGACTTTGACACGGACTGCCCAAGGAGAGGAGAGACGACGGGAACTTTGGGTGCTTTGAATGTAACACGCAGAGCGGCAGACTCAAAGTCATCGAGGATGGGGTCCATCTGGGCAGAGTGGAAAGCAAACGGCACGTCGAGCAGGACACACTTAAGGCCAGGGGCTGCCTGCAGCATGTCACGAAGAGCGCACACGTTGTCTCGGGTACCGCTGACGACAGTGTCCTCCCGGCCGTTGATGCACGAGACCTCATAATGGAACTTCTCCCCATGATCCCGACATAACTCGGCGATGCGGTTGGCTGAGGCCCCACGAATAGACATCATGACGTGACTTCCGTGCTCGCATGAGCTCATCATGAGCTCGGCCCGCTTACCTACGAGAAACAGGGTGTCTGCCACTGACAAGACGCCAGCGGTACACAGTGCAGCATATTCACCCAGGCTGTGCCCAATAACGACGCCTGGCGTGATTCCCATGAGCTGCCAGTACTGCGCCAAGGCGATCTGGAGGACCACCAGAGCCAGTTGGGTAACCAACGGGCTATCCGAGGTTGCCTGACCAGAGTCTGTGTTTTCAGAACTGCTGTCAATCGACTTCACTGTCGCATAATCCTTGTCGCTGTCGTTGCTTGCTGGAGAAGAGGCGTCCGAGGAGGAGCTTGGAGTATCACGTTCAAGATCGGCTATGAGAGGAAGCACCGATGGGAAGCCCAATTGGCGGACGACACGGTCGAGCTGGAGGACCATTTCGCGAAACTCGGGCGCTCGCCCGAACAGGAGCGACCCAGCCCCCCGGTAGAAGCAGCCCTGTCCCGAGAATGCGAACACGACGACCTTGGATACGGCGCTCGAGACATGTTTCGCATGAGAATCCAGATCGTTGCCGGCAACTAGCAGGAAGTCGCGAAGCTGTGCGGTGCTCGAAACGGATGTGGCAATACGGATGTGATGGTGCATCCGACGAGCGCATGTCGTGTAAGCGAGATCCTTGAGCCTCGTCTCCGGATGCGCTTCGAGATAGCGGAGCAGGGCGCTGACGTTGCCACGAAGCGAGGCTTTGCTCTTGGCCGAGACACAGACAACCTCGCAGGTCGGCGTCGCCGGTTCGTCTCTGTCCTCCTTTTCGATTGGTGCGGATGGCGGTGCATCTTCGAGGAGGAGCGTCGTGTTGCCGCCGTGGGCGCCAAAGCTGTTTACGATGGAGTAGCGTTTCTTCGCGCCACTACTGGCGCTGGGCGTGGACACCCATGGAGTATTTTCGAAGGGAACATTGGCGTTCCGATTGGCTAACTGTTGGGCCACGACGGGATTCATCACGGTCTGGATCCCGATGTGGCGTGGAATCATGCCGTGGCGGTACATCAAAAGCACCTTGATCAAGGAAGCAATACCCGCAGCAGCTTCGCCATGTCCAATGTTGGACTTGAGGGCACCCAGGTGCAGACGTTGTTCGGGGCGCTGGCGCTGGCCCAGAGGCGCAAAGAAGCTGAGCACCGACTCGGATTCGACGGCATCCCCTACTTGAGTCCCGGTTCCGTGAAGCTCGACAAAGCTGACGTCGAGGGGCCTGACACCTGCCTTGTCCATTACCTGGCGGTAGTTGTCCATTTGAACACCGGCGTGCGGCTGAGTGATGGAAATGCTCTCGGACGAGTGGTTTGTAGCGCCGGCTACAATGGTGGCGAGAACCACGTCGTTGTCGGCCAGGGCGTCCTCGAGCCGCTTGATGACGACAGAACCGACACCATCTCCGCGACAGTAGCCATCGGCTGCGGCGTCCCATACCTTGCATTGGCCTGTCGGGGACAGAAAGTGTCCCTTGCCAAGCATACAATAGATATCTGGACTCGTCTGTTGTCAAAGCTCTCAGGTCAGCACTGCCCTTGCAGTCATTCACAGTCTGTGATGGTTGTATCATGGGCCAAAGGTAGGTAGACTCACAATGACGTTGAGGCCGCCGGCTACCACAGTGTCCGCATCGCCCGCCCATAACGCAGAGCAGGCCATGTGGACTGCTGCCAAGCCGCTCGAGCAAGCCGTGTCAACGTTGAAACTTGGCCCTTGGAAGTTGAAAAAATAGTTGATCCGACCGTTACCGAAGGCCCTCTCAGTGCCGGGAATCCCATATGTGCCGATCTTTTGGCTCACATTCACCTCGCGGTAGTCGTCGCTGGCCTGGCCGTAGTAGGTCCCAACTCGCGAGGTATGAGAGGATGGTGTCCTGTTAGGCACGAAACCGGCCATCTCCAGCGCCTCGTATGCAGTCACGAGTGCTAGACGCTGCATGGGATCTGTCTGTTGCGCCTATTCGCAGGGAGTTCACTGGTCAAAGCACGTCCACAAGCAACTCAGGAGTCAAATGCCAGGGCCTTACCTCTCGTGGTGACATATGAAAGAATCCAGCATCAAAGTGTCCAGGATTGGATATGAAGTTGCCGAACTGCGTCCCGACAGCGTTTTCTGTTTCCCCGGTTCGGTCAAAATGCGTCTGGAGATCAAACCTATCCGGGGGCACCAAGGTGTGGGTGTCGCGGCCTTCGACTAGAAGCTCCCAGAATCGCTCAGGCGTGTCAGCGTCCCCCGGCATACGGCATGCCATACCAACGACTGCCAGCTTTGATTCCTGTGGTAGACCCGGATTGCCACGTTGTTGGTCCGCCGCTGAGTCGTCTTGCATCGCCCAGTCAACGAGGTCTTGACGGTGCACGGCAGTAGAGAGCGGCAGCTTCTCCACGGCGGTTGCTATAATGGTATCCGGAAGGAGTGATGTTCGGTAATGCAGTATCTGGCACGAGGGGTCGTTGTGAGGTCCCAGCTCAAGCGAAATGTGCGCCGCCGCGCCCTCGGCGAGCTTGTCGAAAAACAACGGCTTGGTAAGAGCTTCAGTGCATATGGCCTCGATCAGATGGTAAGCATCCCTGGCCGGAAAAGCGGTCCCAGTATATGGCGAAAGCAGTGTCCCTTGAACGGGACGGCAACCCCATCTCTCCCAAACACGTGCCGCCTTCATGATGGCACGAACATCTTCGGCGTCGTAGACATTGGGGACGTGACAGAGACCGCCCGAGATGGGGAGTGCGGCATGCCGAGAGGAGCCGAGTATCTTCGATTGACGGAAGAGCTGGGTCAGGTGAGTTGGAGGACCAGTGATGCCTACCGAAGCGTGGTCCACGTGGCTGATGCTGATCCGGGTCAGTGCGGTTGTCATGCCTTTTCCACCATCTGTGTCTTGTTGGCCATTGAAGAGGTCCAGCTCGGCTTGTACCACTTCAGCTGGTAGACCAGTGATTACAGATGCCCAGGTACTGTTGGACAGATCCGTGGTATCTTTGGCACGGTGGGTGTTCTCCAGGAGCCGAGAAACCATCCCAACATGACGACAAAAGACGAAAGCCATCCGTACGCTTTCGGCTCCGTACGAGACAAGATCCGTGAGAGACCGAGATACGGCCACCGATGCAGCCGAGAACAGGCCGATGCTAATGCCTGCCAAACAAGGTGCTCTCCGAGTCTCCCGAGTCCCAACATTGTAAGGAACATCACGGGCTTCGTGGTGTCTGGCGGCCATATATGGTCAGCTTCTGCTTGAGTGAACCTTCTCTTGAGTGCGCGAGGAGAACACGCAGTGATAGAAAACTGAGGCACAAACCCAATGAACATGGCCACCTGGTAGATGCACACAAAAGCGCCCTCCCAAGCAGCGCCCAGTGGACCATCCCGCAGCTTCTCCCTCTGTAAACCCAGCGTAATGACACTGTGGAATGGAGGGACAGATTCACGCTGGTCACGCGGCAGCTTCTGAACCTCCTGTCTCAGCACTGAAACGCATTCACGCAGGAAGCGTGCGAGGAGCGGGTGTCGAGGGAGTTTGGCATATCGATGAAGCCTGCGCAGAAGGTCTTGCACGTCACCACTCGGAAGCTCGTGACTGAATATGACAAGTCCGGCCGAAGACGGATTGCCACCAGCATCGACGTTCCAATGTGTTGCGTTGGATTCGATGGGAAGTGAGGTGCCACCAGTTCGATCGTTGTTGTCGTGCATTGTCATCGTGATCTTGGTTGTCGTGCCTGGGCGAGACAGTCAGGGGAGTACGGAGGCTGCTAGCAAAAGTCAACACCACAGGCAATATATGTTGTCCTAAGCTGACGGGACCTAGCAGCATTCGGCTCTGACCGTGTCTACTGTGCAGGACATCTACCCATGTAGTGACTAGGTACCAAAGTGTTATCACCGCACTCCTGCAAATGGCAGTACGGGTCCCATCTACCGAGGCAGGTCTTGATACGGGCTAAACCTACCTAGGCCATGCGTGATAAGCATGCGGGGAAAAAGGCTGTAAATGGAAAGGGAATATCGGAATCCGAGTCGGTGAATTACTTTATTTGCTGCATAAGGTGTTATCAGCAAGGTATTGTTACATGGCCGAAACCAGACGCGTCCGATGGCCTAGCAGGAGTGTCTCAAACATCACTAACACATGCAACAAAATAAATTCCCCCTGGCGCTGGATAGACTATAGCTAAGATGGTTTGGTAACAAGAATGATTATCTACCTCTAGATAGCAGTAAGATATTCACTTTTCGTAAACCAGTATCTACAGGTAGTTTGTCCGGACCCAACCTCCCGGGAGCCGACTTTGCCATGTTCTTCCAACATGAACAAAACCTGGCTCAGTATAGGTTTCAGTGCGGATTCGAACGTGGCGACATCTTTCGCCACCTCACCATAGAGAAGAGTACCTATGTCCTCGGCAGATAGACCATGTGCTGTGCCTGTCTGCCAGCCATCATCGACCTGACACGCACCGTCTACCCAGCCGCCTTTTCTGTCGCTTCTACGACTACTTCGGGCCAGTACCGCAAATATCTGCTGTTGTCTCGACTCCCTCTGCGTGATATACCGCTTGATCAACTGCGGCAAGTTCCTGATCACGTCGCCGTGGCCGGGGTAACCGACAGTGCAGTCCAGGCGTCCCATAAGGCGAAGACTGTCCATATAAGTACCCAGGTCGTCAGCAACACTGTATCCGTGGCCCAACACGTTGTCTCCAGTAAATAAGGCGTTCTCCTCCTCGAGAACGAAGCACATGTGATCAGCGGTATGTCCGGGTGCAAGTACAGCCCTCAGAGTAGCCCCGTCTGTGGAGAAGGTTTGCCCGTCGTCGATGGCGCTCTGACCTTGATCTGGCGTGTTTTTGTGTATGAGGATATCGGAATCATACAGAAGAAGATCATCAACGCCGCCCGTATGGTCATCGTGCCAATGTGTCAGGAGGACATGGGAGATTGATATGTCGTGGTCATCAAGATAGCCAGCTATGTTTATAATCCATGACGGAACACCCTGGCAATATTTTGTTCAGCTTGGTCGTTAGAAGAGAGTATGGGGCAATCATACCTCGCCAGTGTCTATCAGAATCCTAGACTTGCCGGTGCCAACCAGATAGGTGTTTGTCCCCTGGAGTTGCATATCCCCAGAATTCCCAGCAAGGAAGCGTACCACGCGTTCGGAGAGGCCATTCTCGATCGCGCGAAGCTGAGGCAGCTTGCTCTTCTGGGTCGCAAGATAGTCGGTCCAGAAGCTGGACGAGTAAAACCCCTTGGGCTTGGTTTTGGAAGTCATTGAATGATCGTGGGGTGTAGACTCGGTGCCCAGAACCAGGAGAACAGCGTACGTTGGTAGATGGGCTCGGGGATCTTGAGAGGTGAGAAGTCGTTATCTCCCGACCATGAAGCCGGCCACATCCGATCATTCGCATATTCGAAAGGGGTGTTTACCTCCCACCTCATTCTTGACGGGAGAATACATGATTGGTCCGGTAATCTCTAAGAGGTCGGATTCCGTAAACGCATGTAAGCGTCATAGTGGGCCGTCAATTCCCCGAAAACCTCCCTTATAATCTCCCGAAGGATTGCACGTCTGTTGATTAGGTGGCTCCATACTATGCCAACTTGCTGCTAGATGTAAGCTATGGGGGAGAACATCAAGTGTGGGTTTACTTATAATTGAATGCCGGATTGTGCGCTGCTGTAAACCGTGACGAGAAGAGCACGAGCTTCAACACAGCCTAATTGTACCCTTACTCACTACACCAGCCTGAGAATTTGTAACGAAAGTACCTCTAGTGAATATGGCGACCGTTCCCCAGAGTTGCACCGTCCTGGTGGTGGGTGGCGGCCCTGGTGGCTCTTACGCAGCTGCGGCCCTGGCGCGTGAGGGCATTGACGTGGTCCTCCTCGAGTCGGAACATTTCCCGAGGTCTGTTCGCTCCCCTCACTTGCAATCTTGATCCGACACGGGTATCACTAACACAGTTGGCCAGATATCATATCGGCGAAAGCATGCTCCCCTCTATGCGTCACTTCCTCAAGTTCATCGATGCCTATGAGAAGTGGGATGCACATGGTTTCAACGTCAAGGTAACACATCAAGTGCATGGACTGTCAGGGCCTGAACGAAAATTGCTGACGCTAGTTCACAGAAAGGAGGTGCTTTCCGGCTGAACTGGTCCCGGCCTGAGACTTGTATGTGCCCTGAAATCAACTTGGACCTTTTGACAACGCCACTGACATTGTTTCCCAAGATACCGACTTCATCGCCGCTGGTGGACCTGGAGGCTACGCCTGGAACGTCATACGCTCCGAAGCCGACGAACTGCTGTTCAAGCACGCCGCCGAGAGTGGCGCCAAGACGTTCGATGGGACCAAGGTGACATCGATCGAATTCGCTTCCGACATGGAAGACCAGGACGCCGAAACGGGTGCCAAGAAATTTGGCCGCCCTGTGTCTGCCACCTGGAGTCGCAAAGATGGAAGCTCTGGAATCATCGCGATCGACTATCTCGTCGATGCGTCCGGTCGAGCCGGCCTGGTCAGCACCAAGTATCTCAAGAACAGAGCCTACAACCAGGGACTGAAGAACATTGCCAACTGGGGCTACTGGAAGGGCGGTGGTGTGCATGGTGTGGGAACACACAAAGAGGGAGCGCCCTATTTTGAAGCTCTCAAAGGTAAGTCTGTGAAACCTCTTGGATTCTTTCACATGCTAAAAACAGCCTCAACCAGACGCGAGTGGCTGGGTTTGGTTCATTCCCCTGCACAACGGCACGCACTCAGTCGGCATTGTGCAGAACCAGGACATGGCGACTAAGAAAAAGAGGGAAATGGCAGAGCCCTCTTCTGCCGGCTTTTACAAGCAGAATCTGGAGCTCGTCCCCGGAATCAAAGAGCTTCTCGCCAATGCAGAGCTTGTTTCCGAGATCAAGTCGGCTTCTGACTGGTCGTACAGCGCATCGTGCTACGCCTTCCCCGGCGTGCGTATCGTTGGAGACGCTGGGAGTTTCATCGACCCTTTCTTTTCCTCGGGTGTGCATCTGGCCCTTTCCGGTGCCCTCTCAGCCGCAGCTACAATTGCTGCTGTTATCAGAGGCGATTGCGACGAGGAGACGGCATCGTCGTGGCATGACAAGAAGACTGCCGAGAGCTATACTCGCTTCCTTGTCGTCGTCTCTAGCGCATTGAAGCAGATCAGAGCCTCCGACCAGCCAGTTCTGCATGACTTCGACGAGAAGAGCTTCGAGAGGGCCTTTGATCTCTTTAGACCTGGTACGTTGTCTTTCACCCATGACCATACCTGTTGAACATTTTCTGATGCTTAAGCCATGCAGTGATCCAAGGTCAGGTTGATGCCGATACTAACGGGGGCTTGACTCAAAAAGAGATTTCCAAGACGCTCGAGTTTTGTTTCAAGGCCTTCGCTCACGTCTCTTTTGAGGAGAAAGAAGCCCTCATCAAGAAGCTCAAAGACATGGGTCTTGACGGCGACGTGCACGACGAGAACAACCGCAAGGCTCTCGACGAAATGGAGAAGAAGCTGACGCCTGAAGAGAAAGCTATTCTCACAACACTCAAGGGGCGGCGCATGATTCGGCCAGAAGATTCGCTCAACATTGACAACTTTGCTGTGGACTCGATCGACGGCCTCGCTCCTCGGCTGGAGCGCGGCAAGCTGGGTCTGGCTGCTGCCAAGAAGGCCGCCGTCAAGTTCACGGTTCAGGACAAGCTTTCGTACCTGAACGGCGAAGCCAGAGCTGCCAACAAGCTTGAGAAGAACGGCCATACAATGACCAACGGACACAATGGCATCACATATTCCGGTTTTGACAACATAAAGTCAAGCCATGTGGCCGAGCTCTTGGCTTCTGAGGAGAAATCTGGCAAGAAGGCTCTCGATGAGCGCACCAGGCATGACCTGATGTCATCGCTGCATGAGAGCGCGGAAGAGCTCGAGACGCCCTACGACACCCTGACACGCATTGTTGATGCTGTAAGTTGAGATCCAAACTCGGAACCGACCAACAGTGTCACTCTCTCGTGTCTGCACGTGGTTACTGACAGTAGTGCTTTCCAATAGGGCCGCCAAGTCGCGCTGGTCAAACTTGGTATCGATCTCGGCATCTTCAAGTCTCTGGCGGAGAGCAAGACGGCGCTGTCCTCGAGCCAGCTTGCCGGGCACAGTATGGCCGAACCACTGCTGGTGGCTCGCATTGTGCGCTATCTGGTTGCCAACCGTTTCGTTGCCGAGGCGGAGCCCGACCGCTACGTCGCCAGGAAGGCCACTCACGCCCTTGCCGACCCGCGTATCGAGAGGTCTCTGCGATTCTTCCACGCCGTCAGCAACCCGTCTTTCCAGGCCCTGCCGGACCATCTACTAGAAACGGGCTACCGGAACCGAACATCGGGATCCGCGTTCCAGAAAGGTGTGGGCGCCGAGCAGGGTCTTTTTCCTTGGCTGAAGCAGCACCCAGACTTGCTGGGTAATTTCCAGAGTCTTATGGGCATTCCAAAGGAGAGCAACGCTTGGGATGTCATTCCCCTCGATTCGTCCGTGAGCGGCTCCCATCAAGGCCCGGTGCTGGTGGACATTGGCGGCAATGTTGGTCAACAGGCGAGACTGCTGGTGGCTCAGCATCCCGAGCTTGCCGGTCGAGTGGTTGTCCAAGATCGAGAGGAGACCATCAAGAGCGCCCCAGCGGCCAAAGGGGTTCAGCTCATGGCACATGATTTCTTCCAGCCTCAGCCCGTCACGGGTAAGTGATGATACCAAGGCAACTGTGAAGGGGCACTCTGACTGACATTCAACGGATTGACAGGAGCGAAGTATTACTACCTCAGAGCAATTCTACACAACTGGGACGAGGACAAGGCGGTTCAAATCCTGGCCAGTATTGTGCCTGCCATGTCGGCTGACTCGCTGGTGCTGATTGACGAAGTCGTCATCCCCGACAAGGGAGCTCACGTCTGGCCCGCTGGGCTGGACCTACAGATGCTGACCCTCTTTGGGGGCAGCGAGCGGACGGGTGTACAATGGGACGCTCTTCTCAAGAAAGCAGGTCTCAAGCCCGTGGCAGTCAAGAAATACGCACCTGTCATGGCGAGTTGTGTCATCTTTGCGGCGCGGAAATAACTGTTCTCTTTGATCATCAGATACCAATATAAGACACATGTTGCGGCACGACGCAGGTTCGACGCCATATCGAGCAAGCTACTTTTTTTTATCTACGTGCTCCTGGGTATATGTCACCGCCGGCGTTGGCTTCATCGCGCTGAAGGCTAGCTAATTCACATTTGACCGCACTTAACTGAACGTTGAGGAAAGAATCTATACTGATCTGCACCCCTCTCACTGCCTCACGTTGTCCCGCAAGCTGCACAATCTCGCCCATGAGTCCTTCCAGCTCCTGCAATTTCTTACTGAGAAGCTGGCAAATCAGCATCTTTGCTATGTCGTCCTCCAGGTGGTGATTGCCAATGAGGAAGGGGGCACGCCTCGGCAGCGAAACATCCTCTGCCTCTTGAGGGGGACTGGGGAGGACGTCGTCCCCCCTATTGTGGCGGGGCCGACTATAGGTGACCATGATGCGGCGGTAGCCGGCGATGACCTCAGCGCAGATAACGGCAAGCAGGAGTTGCAGCTGAGGTTTGGGGCGACAAGCGCGGCAGTCGAGCAAGCGGCGCATGGCGCGCGAAGCCTCTTGGGCGGCGGACAGGACCGAGTCGACAGCAGCGTGCGGCAGGTGCGCCGATGAGCGGGTGTGACTGCCCATCAGGCAGACAAGGGAGTTGCCGCGCATTGACGTAAGTACCCTGGTGGCGACCCTGATGCAGGAGGAGGCTTGGGAAGGATTTCTGGAATCATCTTGTGTTACACAATCTGGTTCCATGGCCATCGGAGGAAGGGCAGAGATTGTTGATGGGCCGTACGCCACATCCCACATGTCTGTGTTTGCGGAATGTTGCAAGTCGACATGGACATCAGCTGCGAGGTTACTATTAACCACCACAGTGCGGTTTTCTTCGCCGGCCAAGTGTTCCAGAAATGCATCCGACAAATGCAGCAAGGCTCTGTCAGAGCCATTGGCGCCTTCCATATGGTTGGTAGGGAGGCGTGAAGAAACAAAGCAGAAGAGATGGAGAACAAGAACTGTTTCACAAAGAGAGCCCGCACGTTTCCAAACACACCGATGCAGTCGATAATGAGGGTCTATATAACGTACTTTATAAGCGAGCTGCGTATATAAGCGAGCGACGCAGTGGGGTATCTCACTGGCAGCAGGTAGGCGCAGCTTTTTCAGCTCGTGGATGCGAAGGATTCGAATAGAACAGAATTGTCGCAGGGGCATCTATACGTTTTGTCTGCACTTAAACGCGCCTTGTTTCTCCTATTGCACATTGCTCAAGGAGCTCCTCTACACGTGTGTAAATCTCACCAGTACCACGTCGCTGTTTGTCAATAGGCCTGTAGATCTCGTCTTTCCAGACACCGAGCTTAGAGGTATTAAGGGACTTAGAAAACAGGTTTGGTGATATATTTAGCGTTTCGAGGCGTAGGCCCATCCCGCGGGGGATGCGCCACCGCAGTCGTCAAGCTCATTTAGATCTGCAGAGGGCGCCTTTCACGTGATAAGGAAGCCGCCCTGTCCAAACCTTTCTTTGCAGGCTAGTACTACCTGCACAGCATAGGGTGCTAATATCAAAAAGCTTAAATCACACCAGACCACTTTAGCCTACCCCACCTAGCGTAAGAGCGTGATCCATAACTTTTTTTTTGCTGACTGCAGTCAGCGGCTGATTGCGGTCAGAATCGTGATCTGGTAACTTTTTGGAACCAACCTGGAAATCAATCCAAATGTACCTTTTTCGACTTTCTGACTGCAGTCAGCAAAACCACCCCACATTTAGCCTTAGAACCAACCAGAGTGCGCGCATCGTTCTGACCGCAGTTAGTAGAAAAAATCTGCATTTTTGAGAACTTCACAACAACTGGACTCCCTGAAAGCGCTATAATTCAGAGCATCTCAATCAAAAATATCAATACTACAACAGGATCACCATTCTAACGGGATTTCAACCATTTTAACGCTAACGACTCGGCAACGAAATCATTCATAGCCCGTGCCACTTCCTAACCCGAAATACCTTTTTCTGACTGCAGTCAGCAAAAAAAAAAGGTCTGGATCACGCTCTAAACCACGATCGCCCGCCTAAGGTACATGTAGCAAATGGTTCCCCTCGGTCCCCGCGTCTGACTACAGCGGCACCCTCCAATCCTTCTGGAGCGGGTTCACTGATCCACAAAGTGATCGGTGTACGGTAGTATTGGTGCTCTTACTGGTCCTGCTGCCGCGCGGCCTTTGAGGGAAGCTTATTCTGCTTAACACCTTCCGAGACAGGCAGGTAGCACTCCAAATGCATTAAGGGGCAAGATAAGCTGATGCGGTTGGTTGCGTTTTACGGCACGGCCATGCAGACAGGTAGTATTCCGAGACGGAAACATATTCCGGGCCCGCTGTCAACGCGGTTGTTGAAGATCTTACACCGCCCTAGCTCCGAACACCAACCGGCCGCAGACTACCTCCCAGCCCGCGAAAGGGCTAGAGACGAAGGCTGAACCCGGCGAACCCATGGACCTCAGCGCGCAGCGAGGGTCACGGTTCGTCCCTGGTGGCCGACGAGAGAGAGGAGAATGCTTCCGTTGCGGCTCAAAGAGCCACGGCGTTGCCGATTGCCCACACCCCGATACTCGCCCCCGCCTGCAAGCCAGAGTGGCCCGTCCCGGTTCCCCCGCCAGTTCGTCCTCGTCCAGATCCCGCAGCCCGCGGCCGAGCATTGAAGTCTCGGTAAACGGGGCGAGCCTGCGTTAAGTCGCACACAGGCTCCCACAGAGCGCACAACACGACACCAACCGAACCGCGCCCCAAGAACGTTGAGGATCTCTGCTGCCACCGCCAAGGGTCTCTCGGTCCGCGAAGAAGAGGATATGAGATCCCACCTGATGATATTGCCTGTCACCCTGGAGTTGGAAAACCGGAAATTGCCGACCTACGCGCTAACCGACTCCGGCGCTGAAGGAAAAGGATTTGTCGACCAGAGCTGGGCCGAGAGCCACGAGCTTCCCCTGAAGAAACTGAAGAGACCGTTCGCCCTAGAAGTCTTTGACGGCCGAGAGTCTGAGAGTGGGAAAGTCACCCACTATATCGCCGCCAGCTTAAGGATTGAGGACCGCTTTGAGAAGGAGGTCAAGCTATATGTTACGCAACTGGCGTACTACCCCGTGATCCTGGGAATGCCTTGGCTGAAGGAACACGACCCGAGGGTTGGGTTTGCTAGCCACACCTTCACCTTCGACAGCGAATACTACCAGAAGAACTGCAATACGCCTGCCCGTCCGTCCAAGATCCGAGCACTACATAACGTGCCGAAACGAGCCCGTCCGAGTTACTTGCCGCCCCGCCCACCTGGATTGGAACACATRGATATCGCCGAGGTATCGATACGAGCCTGCTCTGCTTACGCCCGAAGAAACTGCCAGATCTTCTCAGTCACTATAGAAGATATAGAACAACAGCTTAACTAACCGGACGTACCAGACCTGAAAGAATTGCTGCCACCCGAACTCCAGGACTTCTACGACGTCTTTTCTCCAAAGGAAGCGGACAAACTACCGCTACACCGTCCGTATGACCATGAGATCAAGCTTGTTAAAAGAGCAATACCACCTTTTAGACCCCTTTATCCGATGTCCCGTGACGAGCTGAGAGTCCTCAAGGACTGGCTCGAAGAAAACCTGAAGAAAGGATTCATCCGGCCCAGTTTATCTCCCGCCGCCTCACCAGTCCTCTTCGTCAAGAAGCCCGGAGGAGGACTCGCTTCTATGTAAATTATCGCGCACTGAACAACCTCTTTGTTAAGGACCGCTACCCTCTGCCGCTGACTAAGGAATCCCTAAGCAACCTGAAAGGGATGATGTATTATACGAAAATCGACATCATCTCCGCTTTCAACAATATCCGTATTAAGGAAGGGTAAGAGTATCTGACCGCTTTCCGCACCCGATTCGGCCTATTCGAGACGCTCGTCATGCCCTTCGGTCTAACTGCAGCACCTGCAACCTTTCAAAGGTTTATCAATGACACCCTGCGAGAGTATCTCGACGTTTTCTGCACCGCTTACCTAGAGTAGACGACATCTTGATCTATAGCCGCACGAGAGGAAAGCATATTACACACGTGAAGAAAGTCCTCGCGGCCTTACGAGAAGCTAGCCTTTACGCAAAGATCCAGAAGTGCGAGTTCTTCCGAGAAAAGACTACAGTTCTTGGAGTGATAGTAGGCCGAGAAGGAATCCAGATAGACCCCAAGAAGATCGAAACAGCGTTAGAGATAACTCAACTCACGTAACTCAACTCAACGCAAATCGGCTATTTTGAGCCGAGTTGCAACTCAACTCAAAGTCTCGAGTTGAGTTGAGGGAGTTGGCCGCTTTCTTGGCAAACCGGCAGTATCCTTGGGTTAGGGTTAAAGGTGCAAAAACACATAGATTTTACCCCTAAAAGATCGACCCACCCCAACCACAAAGCCATGCCCCTATCGAGTTATGCCTGCCCAGACTACTGTTAGATATTTACGTCAATTCGAGTTAAGTAAGGGCCTGTTCGTTTCCGCTATAAAAAGTTAAAAAGTTAGAATTTTTAGTATAGAAGCACCTCTACTACGTTACTACTTTACTACGCCCGTATAGCGTTCGGTTCAAAAACTTTATTGTTTATATACGCCCTGCAACTACCTACAACTACCTATACTTACCCCAAATCTTTAATTTGACTAATTAGAAGCTCAGAATCCTTTAAATTCTTAATTATCATCCTTATTGTTAGACAGCTCGATTTTTGAGCTGTAGTATAATAAGGATTATAGTTAAGAACTAGGTTTTAGCGTTTTAGTATATATATACCCTATATTTATAGTATTTTATTAAATATATTAGAAAAGTTAGTTAAGTTATTTAAATTATTCGGTTTTAAATACGGATTTATTGATAAATATTAATTATTACCCTAATTGAAATATTTATATTTTTCTCTTTTTCTTCTATATTTTTTATTTATTTATTTAGTAATTTTTATAATAGTGCCTAATAACGACGATAAAGAGTTCTAAGTTAATAA
>RANZ01000175.1:0-62494 GCA_009805285.1 Neurospora terricola FGSC 1889 | reverse complement strand
CAGGCCGGCAGCAAGCTGGGCGCCAGCCTGAGCCTGAGCGGCAATCTGAGCCTGGATTTGAGCCCTAGCTTGAGCCTGAGCGGCAGCCATAGCTCTCTGCTCCCGCTGAGCGGCCATAAGAGCAAATGGACTTGGAGCATTGGTTGTGGCCGGGTTGCCCGTGACGGAGGTGACTACGACAGGATTGCCTACAAGAGGGTTGCCTACGACAGGATTAGCCACGAACTGGTTGGCTGTAGCCAAATTGTTGGTGACAGAGTTGCCTACGACCCCGTTGCCCGTGACAGAGTTGCCTGCAGCCAAGTTGCTTGTGGCTGGGTTGCCTATGACGGAGGAACCTATGACCAGATTAGCTATGTTCGAGTCGCTTGTAATATGGTTGCTTGTGAGGGAGTTACCTGTGATCCAGTTGCCTGTAGCCAAGTTGTTTGTGACCGAGTTGCCCGGAATCCAGTTTCCTGTAGCCGAGGTGCCTATGGCCGGGTTGAGGGAGTTGCCGGGAATCGAGTTGCCTATAACCGGGTTGTCGATGACAGCGTTGTCGATAATAGAGTTACCAGTGGCCGAGGTGCCTATGGCTGGGTTGAGGGAGTTGCCGGGAATCGAGTTGCAAGTGACCGGGTTGCCCATGACCTGGTTGCCCATAACCGGGTTGCCCGTGACGGAGTTGTCGATAACCGAATCATTAATAACCAAGTTGTCGATCACAGAGTTGTCCGCAATCGAGTTGTCATCGGGCAAGTTGCCAGTGACCCAGTCGTCCCAGTTAAAGCCGTCGTCCGGGCCCGGATTGCCGGCGAAGTCCCAGCCGCCGTCTCCATCGCCGTTGCCATAACCATCGCCATCGCCATAGCCGTTGCCTAAGGCTAGACTAGGAGGGGCGTTCCAATCTCCGAAGTAGGAATCCCCGGAGAAAGACATGGTTGCTTAGAAGATGTCGTGTGCGAGGCACTTGGTGTATCAAGTCCAGAGGTGCAGTGACACGAGTCTTCCAAATGTTGTCTGATGGCCGATGGTGGAAGTTGGAAAAATTAAAAAAAATTAAGGGATTATAAAATGGCGAGTATTTTATGTGGAAGCAATAAAGATCGTGTGGCAATATTATTTTAGGATGTAGTGGCCCGCAGAGCCTCAAGGAAGGTGAAGGACTCTTAAAAAACTAAACCTGGGTGATAGTGAACCATCCCCCCCACAAACCTGAGGCGGTATGTTGGGCAGATTGGGTTATTAGGTGAGGGGAGATACCATTCACTGGGGGTTCGTTCACGGGAAGCTAGAGCCTCATTCTCTTTGGTACAGCCACATATTCACTTCACCATAGGTTCATCCCTGGCCAATTTACTACATATTTTAGCCACACGAATACCCCTCCCCCTTTTTGAGCCTCATGTGGCAGCTGGCACGTCCACGGAAAACATGGCATATCAAAGTTGGCAAGAGATTGGGGCAGGCAAAGCACACTTCGAGGTCACAACTGGGATTCATCTACCTTAATGGAAAGTAAACATTCCTTTCTAGGTGATAATTCTCATTATCCATCCTCTAATACTCTCCAAGCGACGTCAATGCAGAGTCTAATCGAGGATAATGAGGCATCCCCCAACCAGCACCAGTGCCGCAGCACAATACCGTCATAATTCCAAGCGGTCATAGCAGAGAAAGCAACTGGAATGTTGCTGACAAAGCCATGTGCTACCCCTTGGTGCCGCCGGAAAGCCAGGTCTGGGGTCGTCCTTTGTTTGTTCCAACACCAACCAAACCACTTCGTCGCTACGAGAACTTGCACGTACTAGAATAGGGAAACTTGCTACCGAGGATCTTGCGATTTAAGATGGGGAGATGCAAGACGGCAAGGAATGGATGGAGACTAACCGAGTAGACATACAACGACTGGCTAATCTAGGGAGTATCTGCCCCTATGGAGAGAATACAAATAGCAGGGTTATAGTATTGTCAGAATGTTAGGTAAAAGTAGATGCCTGAGGAAGATGACAGTGGGTGTGATTTTTTGGGGTACGGGGTCAATCAACTGGTGATTTGTTTGAAGGTGAAGTCATATTCGAGTGTCTCCTCTGCTTCCTACCGTTTCGCTCTTCAGTTCTCTGACCTCAAACAATTGAGTGTCAGTTGCGGCGTCAACACGCGCAGATTCCTGCGAGATATCGATGTACTTTGAACCATAGGGGTTAAAACATGGAGGAACGTTCTTAAACTTGGGGCACGAAGGTCTGGAGCGTAGATTAAGGCACAAAAAAGGGGGTGGGAGGGTGGAAAGACCCTTGATGAGAGATGTTGTATTCTTTTTTATGGAATTTGAACCGGCCCAGCTGCATGAGAACTTTTAACCTGTCCTATGTGCTCTACAGTACATTCTGCGGCTACTAGTCTGATTTATCTCCGCTGCTAACTTCCTTTCCTTTGTGTCCAACACTCATCCTTCCCCGGCAAAACAGGCGTCAAGTTGGAGAAGGGTTTTGAGAGAATATCGGCGCTTGTGTGAAGACCATAAGAATGGCATAACTCTCATTGGAAAAGAAACCCAGTGGTTGTGTGAAAAGACATGGCACGTTGATCTTGTACTTTGCCGAGATATACAGGATTAACAGCAAAAATGGGTCGGTCTGTCCCTCTCCCTGTACAACAGTCGACATGTTCGAGATTAGCGACCTAACTGAGAAATATGTGGTTGTGACGGACGGGAAAATGGGAGGATGACGTACTTCAGACGTAGGCCCAATTGCCTCTGATACAGTTTCGATAAACTGTTGAACCCATTGAGTATCCTTGGCCAAATCTACATACCTTTCTCTCTCGACACTGAAGGTGAGGTTTTCGAGTCGTCTGAGAGACAGAATGGCGTTTCGTCGCTCGTTGTGATAGCGGAATTTGGTCAACCTCGGAGGCTCATGATGCAATGGGTCCACTTGGAAGGGCTCTACCGAGAACATGATCTCGAGCGACCGATAGCGCTTTCAAGGTCGTAAGCCATTTGATGAACTCGAGTTCGATTTGGAGCATATCGCGTTCGAAGACCGGTCCCCAACGCATTAAGACATGCTGTAGGTTGTTTCCAAGCATGCTGGACTGTTGGGCAATTTTCAAGCGGCGGATTTTGAGCAGGGTCTCGGGGTCTCTGCCTCCCCTGTGAGGCCAATGCCAAAGGTGGAAATGAAACTGACTGCGGGAAAAGTACCTCTAGTAGGCATCCAGCCGGATATGCTTGCAGATCGAACCTAATGTTTGGAGTGCCTTGAGTCTTTCAAATATCTGTGTAGTAATGGTACTTATCCATAGTACCATGCTGCCAACAAGCCCGCAGGTATTGGTCTTCTCCAGGGTCGACTGTCCAGGCATACCGGTAAACCATAAGCTTGATCTCCATCGGCAACCGCAGGAAAGGAGATGATGGTTGTGCTAGGATTTCTTCTGTTGCGTTCTTGACTGAATCTGGAGTGACGCGTTCGTGATTTGATGTGGAGGGAGTTGTTGAGGCCTTCGAGGCCTGTTCAGTGGTAGACATGGTGTCAGGGTGTTGTCGAGAATTTGCCGGTAAGAAGGTGATGCGATCGGAGGTATCGGATGTAGAGAGAGGCGCTGGTCTCTGAAAAGAACCAAACTAGCGAAGCCGTACTGCCCCAAGTTTGAAGGATCCGAGAAGGGTGAGGGTGAATGATGAAGCTGAAAAGACGACGACATAACAAGGGCTTGATTCTGCAGTGGTAACGAAAGAGGAGAACTTAACCAGAAATCTGGGCAGGGCAGCCTAGAGGTAGCAGTACTTGCACGACGGGCGGGAGTGCCGGGGAAGGCCCAGTGCATGGGCGCCAAGGCAAGGCACGACAACAACAAAACTTAAGCCTGCATGTTCTGGGAAAGAGCGGTTGAGACAGGTTTTCAGAAACGCCATTCCACTTCATTGTACCTGCTTCAACCACTGAGGTCATCCCGGACATGGCCTTTCGTTTGGAAAGTGTCTTTCCAWACACACGCAAGAGCATCGACAAAAGCCAAAGAGCATCATTCTTTGTGGTGCCTACATCAAAATGACACTTCGTTTGTGGAAGTTTTCTTTGGATTGTGTGTCATAATGTGAGGTCGCAGGATGTCACAAGCAAGTTTACGCTCAGATATGATGGGCTTGTTCGATGTTCACATCGCCATACCCTACATATTCGGTCTATCTCTGGGACCAGTTTCTTGGATACCTATCTTTTCCACCCAGGCCACTTGCCTCTACATGTCCCTTCTGCTAAGTAAGTACAAGGCTCTGATCGATTACCTGCCACCCAAGCAGTGATTCATCCCTTCCCATAACACGAGGCCCGAGGAATCATAAATTTTCCGCACGAATCCTCCTTCTGACACTTCCACTTCCAATAGGCCCTTGATCTCGAGGCCACGGTTTGACGGCAGGCACCCTGGTTGACAGTTGCCGAGAAAGTAAAGCAGTAGGCTCGACCGGTGGCGAAGAAGGTGACCTAGTTCAGATTCGGTAGGAGAAAGGAGGCCAGTCGTAACCATCCTTGACGCCGATGTGTTGGTCAAACTTGTAGCGTCGCTGCTCCGTTTCCTGTTTCAACAATTGGAATTGTCCAGTCAGTCAACCACCCTCGGTCAAATTACCATAGAGGTAGGGAAGGTGGAGAAATAACATACCTCAGAGACCAGCGTAAGCTTCTCAAACTCCTCTTTGAGCTCCATAAGATGCGGGGCTTCCTTCCAGGAAAAGCTCCGCTGTTCAGCATCGGTCGCGTACCATCTCGCAACCACTCGCTCCAGGCGCGGCAGCCGCCGAATATCTCCCAAATCCAACCACGGAAATTGAACGGTCCATCTCCCAATCAGAGTCCCATCCTGTCCAATCATGGGACCTGGACGCAGACCACCGAGATTAAAAACCACATCCAACGTCTTCAATCGCTTGAGGCTCGCCAGCCACGTCAACGCTCTCTTACCCCGGGGGCGTCCCTCAAGCATAGGCCCCTCAATCGTCCTAGATCCCTGATTTAACACAAGACAAACATGTTGAAGCTGTTCTCTCAGGAGCTGGGAACTTTTGATGATAATCCTCGAGCAGATGACGTCGTGCTTAAATGGAATACTGCTGCTAGACGGGTGGTCCGTGGTTATCTACGCCTGAGTGCGGGAAAAGAACTCGGCATAAACGTGGCTTCGCATCTCGCGGCTGACGGCGCCCATGGTGCTGATTGCTGATAGTTGTTCGTACAGCTGGAGAGAGTGTGGACCGCCCCAGTATATGGCTCTCATGTCGTTTTCGCCTTGCAGAGCGAACGTCCAGGCATGGCGGTAGATTTGGAGTTGGATCTCTACCGGGAGGGCGAGAAGCCCAGACGCTTGAGGGAGGATTGCGAATTGGGCGGCGGTTGAGCTGCCAGTGACGCGTTCGCGACTCATGATGGACGAAGGGCTCGGGTTTAGGTGTCGAATAGTTGGTTCTGGTGGCCCGGAGTACAATGAATCAGGAGTCGTATCAATGAAAGTCTTCGGGAGTTGGAGGGGAAGAAGCTGGAAAGAAATGTGTTGGGGGTGAATAATCAACAACACAAAGAGGGCTTGCTTGCCTAGTGGTAACGGAAGCGGAGGAACGGAAGAGGACAAACGGAAAATCAGGCAGCCTAGAAATACTGGATGGAAGTGCCGGTAAATGGAAGGACAGGTGATAACCCTTCACTTCGGCTGTAGTTGGGATGAAACATGACTAATACATACCGTAGAAACTCGGTCAACTGGCAAAAAGCTTTCCCTCTTTGAGCGCACGACGTTAAGCACCACAAGCAGCATACGTCTGTATATATGTCCGCTCAGTTAGTGAAATCTCTACAACACTGCCCACCACTATCTTGCCTGCGTTTCAAAGCACAGGCTCGGACTTGCACCGTACATTCCCGTCAGCACTCTGTAGGAAAAGAGACTTTTACGGCAGTAGCTTATTGCCAGTTTACCGAGTTTCTACGGTATCGCCATGTAAAAAAATACCGCTCACTAGTCTCGTGCTCCTACAATCACATTTCATGAGTTGGTGACATGACGTGAAGGTGAAGGTAAATGTAAGGCCGCCTGATCCAAGGATTCCGTGTTTCCTACACCAAAAGCGCAATAGAAGCGTTCGTGTTGGTGGTGAGCGAGGAGTGGGCTCAGATCTCGTAGGAACACGGCCAGTCGGGATAGGTGACGCCGATATGGTTCTTGAATTTGAAGCAGCGCTGCTCAGCGTCCTGTTCGTTGGTTGATACTCAAGTCAGCAACCACTGTAAATCAACTTTGGAAGTAGCAGAAGGGAATGAGTGGGCAAAAGACGTACCTCGGAAACAGGTGCGTGCTCAAACACCTGTCTGAGTTCCTGGAACCGTGGGAACTCTTCCCATGAAATCGCCTCTTCCTGTGGGTAAACGTGACCCCACTTGAGCCTAAACACCAGCTTCTCCAGGCACGGTAGACTCTGAATCCCAAGTTTTGCCCACTCGAGGCCCGGATGACCCTTTCTCCAAGAACTGTTCCTCCTCGATGCCAGGTCTTGCCGCTGTTCGAACACGACTTCCAGCGTCTTCAACTTCCTCAGCCTCATTAACCACCTCAACGTGTAATCCAAGCCCATACGAGGAGGAAAATGCATATCAGTTATCACGACACATACGTGTCGGACGTGCTCCGAAAAAAAGGTCGACTCAGACATCACCGTGCTGACGTCTTTGTTGAGCACACTTGAGGTGGAAAATAAAATAACGTTGAACTGTAACACTGCCTGAGTACGAGAGAAATACTCTTCATAAACGACATTCCTCATGTGGCCGCAAACGGAACCCATGGTGCGAACTGTCGACAGCTCCTCTTTGACTTTCTTGCTCCTTTCAAGCTGGATCAGCTCGTTACTATTCATACGGCGAAGGACGGCTTCGGAATCCTCGGTGCGAACTGTCGAGAGGTGCTCTTCTACCGGTCCAGTCATCCACGCAAAGCGGTAGATTTGGAGCTGGATCTCCACTGGCAGAAGAAGAAGTGGAAACGGTCGGTACGCTTCGGTGTCTGAGCCGCAGGTAACGCCCTCGCCACTCATGGTGGTGGCAGAGGAGGGGAACGAGGAGGAGGGGCTCGGTTTACCGGCGATTTGGCTGACGAAAGCCATGACGTGAAGTGTGAAGAGGATGAAACCTTCACGATAATAAGAGGCGACGACCGTAAACTGCAGATTAATTGTTAGAATGTTTGTTCGCTGAAGGGGTCGTGGCGAATACTCACCTACCCGATTTGCTGACCTGTCCGAATGGCAAAAGGGAGTAGGTGTAAAGCTTGTTGTCCGACACACGACGGTAAGAGCGCCGTGTTTTATAAAATTGTCAAGTCGTTTGCTGGTCTGGAGATATCAACAACAGGAGCTTGATCGTAGAGGGGGGCGGGGTGGGTGGTGGAGAGGGAGCTGGAAAGGAAATCCAGTGGAGGGGGAAAATGTGCAGACCTGGATGAAAGAATTGCTGGTACGGTACTCTCGAATCATTCGCCCTCAACATGAAGAGCYGTCATGTGAAACGGATCGATGCCGCACATTGCACTCTGAAAATTACAGACCCACTTCACATGATGCAGTACAATACCGACAGCGCGCACGGGCAGCGCCCAAAAGAAGGCCAAGTGGAAGCTGGTTTGAGTTCCCTTGCTGAGACGAATCTGAAAGGTGGTTTGAGGAAACAAACATTGAAAGAAAAACGCGAGTAGACTCTGTGGTGTTTGTTGTATAGACCGCCGGTCCTTTGCCTGCAGCCATTTTTCAACAGCAGTGGCTGGCCATCACCGGTGATGCAGGGAAACGCTGCGTGGATATGGGCACGATGGATGCCTGAATCTGATGATGATGTCTAGTCAGAAGTCGTGTCTAACGAGAGTCAGACTAAAAGTGACTGCCAGGAGTCCAGAACTGAATGCTAGCTATGCTACATGGAGTACGTGCGATGGGAATGTCCCGTATCAAACAGACGGGAACCCCCCCCTTTCCCTACACTACTTGCCAAGCAAATTTGCAGCCACCACTCCCAGGACACTCCTTCCGTATGACTTCCCCGGAAATCCAATACTCACACATCGGCAACATCTTAAACTCTCGTGGCCCAACTTTATTTTCCCAGTCTTCGAGACCTTTCCATCGCTGATGGTGACACTTTTCCTGAAGCAAACGTCTTGAATCTCTTTCCTCCGCACAGGCGCGTACCTTCCACTCCTTCGATGAACTTCAATGAGAGCTTCCGATATTCAGACATGCGACCTGACATAGAAGCAAACGTGAGCTCATAAATGGTTATGCTAAGGTCGATGGATTGCGTAGGTAATATGTCATGTTCCAGAGAGATTACCGCGATGGTCGGGAATAAGCCATAAAATAGTACGTTCGTGACTCCAGCAATGTGGCGTCTAGATCCTGTATGCCAATGATTTGGCCCACAGGGGATTGAGGCAGCCAAGATGCTGTTCGATGATTTGACGAGGTGGCTCTGCGTCCTGTTTTTGTTGTTGTTAGCATCGGCCATCATTCATGGGAGAATTCTTTGTCCCAACCGTGCAACATTGAGTGTGGAGAGAGGTGGTTTGCCCCAGAAGGAAAGTGTGTTCTTGAAGGTTAGGAGGGAAAGAAGGATTTGAACGTACATGATTCGCGACGTCCGCCACCAACGAGCGGAACCAGTCGACATCGTTCCAGAGGTTAACGAGCTCTGGTCTGTCGGCCTCGAATATGACGAAGGGCTTTTCTGATTTAGCATTGCGTCGAGCTAAACTGACAGCCAGACGGCGCATAGCATTGACAGAGAAATGCGCACCCTTCCTGTTTTCCAAGTCAGGCCCATTGGAGATGACAATCTTCAACGTCTTGAGCTGCTCGAGCCCTTCCAACCATCTCAGGGTCGCGAGTCGATGTTCATAATTCTCGGGCCAGTGTAGGCTGACATGCTGCAAATGGTACTTGAGCAAAAAGCTACCCTGCATTCTCGCCATGACTTGGACGTTGTGTTTTGAGAACCCCTGCATCTGCGTGTTCCAGCGGAAATACGCTTGGGTGCGGTGAAAGAACTCGGAATAGGCTTCAATCCTCATCTGGTGAGACACAGCGCCCATTTTTGCCACAACAGAGAGCTGCTCCTTCACGTAATCGATTCGCAACTGACCGCTCTTCTTGACCGTGTGTGGCCTTGGGTTGACGGCCCACGCCATGCGGTAGATGATGAACCTGATCTCGGGCGGAAACCGGAAGAACGGGAGCTTGGGTGCGGGTTTGTCGCCATCTTCGGCCGCCTTTAGGGAGATCTTCCAGGCCTTCTCAGAAGAAGACATGATGGATAAAAGCTTTCGCAGTAGTTCAGGACGCGTCAGGGTGGAAGTGACAACTGAATCAGGACCGTTAGCGTGTCAGCTCCTTCTCAGATTGTGATGACCCCAAACCTTTGGTCAAGTCCCACGTCACCTCTTTCTTTGGCCTGGGACGCTGAACAGAGGAAGTTGAAGACGAAGATGCGACGTCTTTTATGTACGCGAGGGAGCGAGCTCCAGATCTCATTCACCGGTAACTTCCATCCACAAAGTGGCTTCTATTCACGGACATGGTTCAGGTTCAGGTTCAGGTTCAATTGTTGAATATTGCCTGCATGCACTACCAATATTCCTACATTACATATCGATCCAAACACGTTTCCTCAACTTATGTATCTAGCTATATAAGKATGGACTCGGCCGTCCATTCCTTCCTTTCTTTTCTTCTCTTCTTCAACCAATTCAAGCATTCTCAACCTCATTCATCTACCCTCGTGTTATCGTGCACTCAGTAGATTTCAACATCAATTTCAGGTTCGGGTTCTAGGCTTGGCTTCGGGACCTTTACAGGGTCGTGGGGCATAAAACCTCGTCCTCCACATCTAGCCTTCCCTTTTGAGATTTCCTTCCTCCTTCAACTTCTAGGTTGTCTTCAATCCAAGTTAGCCATTAGGATAGTACAGTCTTTGCACATCGCACCCATACCTGACTACCTACTCTACGCTATGACAACTGGGCAATGCAAAAGGGAGGAAAAACAGTAAAACGTCGGAAACCGACTCTAAGATGGGATGACAAGTACATAGATGGGGGCAGAATGAAGTAAGAAATATGAAAAAGATAAGATACCACCTCCAGGCATTACCGCAACCCCCGCCCACATGGCGCAAAACAACCTACGCAGAAACTGTTGAAACATACAGCTTGCGCAGAACATTTAACTTCGCTCAGAGAGATCCCAGATACCCCTTACATACACTTCGCCGCAGGTAATCACCTGATGCCCGCGGGGATCAAGTAAATACTAGATACGGTGCGCCAAAAGGATGATGCCCGTGTACGTGTATCAAATGATGATGATGATCAGAAGAAGAAGAAGGTCTGGAATCCAGGGCCCGGCCCAGCTTAAGTACTGGGATGGGCACAAAGGTTCTGAGAACCTTTGTCCAGGCCTGGTATTCACCGACCTCCACGAACTAGCTAGACTATTGTACAAGGTGCCGGAAACCTCTGGTTTCCTGTATCATCCCCTTTCCAACTTTTCTTGATCTCAAACCCACCGAACCCGGAACAGCCCTCTGATTCATCGGGCATGCTGCAGCCATGAACTCGAATGTCAAGGTCCATGAGCATATGACAAGGTAGTCGGTAGAGATAGCAAGCGACTACGTAGCTCTCGCTCAAAAGAATTTCAGCAGTCCCTTTCAAAACTCCTCCTAAAAGTGACGCCCGTCCAGCCCTTGCCCCTTCCACCAAGCAAGTGCGTGCCATCGCGACTTCCAGTTCCAAAGTAACACCCCCAAAAACGCCCAAGACTGACCGCGACCCCTCAACCTTCCATCTCAACTTTTATCCCACCACTCGGTCCCGAGCCGTGTGATAAACTGATAACCCTTCAGCACAACCAATCATTCCCTCTACAGCACCTAGTGTCAGAGGGTACATATACTATTTCGACCGCACCTAATTCCAACACCAAGAGGACTGGACAAGCCGGGCCCCTGGGTCGGATGGTATAGCGGTTACGGAGTTGTAACGGATTGGGACCCTTTCCAATTCTGCTGCTGTAACGCGTTCGATTCACGGGTGAGTCTTCTATCATTCTCCCACTTTTTTTTCTTTTCTTTTTTTCAATTCAATCCTTCCCATTTGTATAAGCAACCGTGATCATGTACTGTGTGYGYGAAGTTCCTTCCTTCCTCTTTCACCTCCCRGAATTCYCARCGTAATGGYAYGAGACCAGCAGTTGAGCCATAARTTTCCACTCACTATAACGAACCCGACACACGGAGACCTTTTATGGCATTGAAAATCTCGCGAACCGGGGTAGGTATKCAAAGACTTCTCATCGTTAATCGGCAAGAAGGGTCGGGTCCGACCTCGATGATGCTAACACCAGACTTYCAAATTCTCGGCCACGTCCTCCACCAAGAGCAGAGAGCACCGAGGTGCTGCTCAATGCGCTGGGACGGTGATTCGGTGTTCTACATATATCAACTGTCAGCCTTTCTGTGTACATGCCACCGGAAGCGAAAGCTCTGCCACCTGCGGTCAGGACGGGACTAGGCAGCAGAAAATGGTATGGGTGCATACATACCTCAGTTGGCTCAGCAAGACCTTCCACCTCCTCTTTAAACCGTTGAAAGCGCTCGGTCTTGCTCCAGACGTCGTTGATCTTCGGGTCATTATAGTCCAACCTGACCGTGACTTTCTCAAGCCCACGGCCTCCAAGCTGCTTCAGAAGTTTCATCCGCGGCTTGCAGACGCCCGTATAGAAGTACTCGTCGATCCACCCGGCGCCTGGATTTTTCTGGCACTATAGATTGTATGGCTCGTACCCGCCACCAATGGATTGCTGTAAAAATCTGGGTTGATGGAAGATAATGGCGAGTGTTTGCAACTGCTTGAGGGTGAGCAGCCATCGCAAAGTTGCCCTTAGCTTCCTTTCGGTTCCGGTAGGTGAGCGGCTGGCTTCATGCTCAATCCAGTGCAGGCTCACGTGTTGTAGATGGGCACGAAGTAAGAGGGACTTTCGAATCATGTCCAGTGCTTCCGATCCCCCGGGGTGGAATCGCATGTATGCTTGTGTGTGGTGGAAGAATTCTTGGAAGATCTCGGCCCTGAACTGTCGACAAACGCGGCCTAAAACTCGCATCGACCAGAGGTGTTCCTTCAGGTAGACGACATCTATCGTCCAAGCACGTCCCCCGTGGCTGTAGGTGGGAGTTGGTGGATCGATTGTCCACACTTCGCGATAGACCTTGTACCTGATTTCGGCGGGAAGGCGTAGCAAGGGGAAAGGCTTGGTGTCTTGGTGAGATGAAGACATGGCGCTAAGCTGTTCGGGGGGTTGTAGTCTGTGGGTGCAAAGAGAACGGTTGAGGTGATGGCAACGAGAATTAAAAGAGAGGCGATAATCGCAGTGCAATCAGGAAGAAATGAAGGAAGCACCTATAGAACGTATATCGGCTGAAGGGTGGGGCGGCAAAGGGCCCGGTGAATGGGAGAGGGCCGGTGAAGGGCGTTCAAGAACGTGGAGAACAGGTTTCAAATAATTGTCGGTCAGGTTTGGATAGACCTTGGATGGTAAATGGGTTCCTGTTTGGGGGAGGCTTTCGCTGGTCTATATATCATTCTGTCAGCTACCGCGGCTGATGTTCTTTTTTTCTCCATTCTTCATATCCCCGGTCTGAAGCGCATCCATCTGAATACATGTCCCGGAGTCGCGAAACATGCGTACCTGTCAACCCATTAAAGCGATACCCGTGATTCCCTGGAGAAGCCGTCTGAGTATGTAAATGCAACAACAACCAATGTCGGGCTTGAACAGGCCGTCTAGCGCTCCTGTGTTGGACTACACGGGGAACGACTTCTTGGAGGCAACAAGATTCCGATATTTCTAGTGGAGAGCAAAGTCGTCATTGAGCAAAAAGGCCAGTGGCCTGAACTGGATCAGAAACTGTACCGAAACTGTGCGCCAAAGTCTATCCGAAGACCAGATATCAGCGACTGTCTAGGCGCCAGTGTGGAAAGGGACAAGGGACACTCACTTGGGTGATCCGATCATGCTATGACTAGATTCTGGAGGACTTTGTCTTCATCCAACGAGGGTTGAGGCACCCCAGGTGTTCCTCGATGGCTTGGCAGGGAGGTTTGGCGTCCTAGATAAACTGTTAGACTCTATGGTAGACTACTTCAGCCATGGAAATTTCGTGTGGAAAGCAACAAGGGGAAATAATGAACTAATACCAGCAAGAAATGGGATACCTTGGGCAGTGTTACAAGACTCTTAATCTCTCTTTTGAGCTTAAGGAACCACTTGTTGCCGTTCAACTCCGCAATTTGAACTTCTGGGCTGCCACTCCAGCGGTCTGCCTCAATCTCATACTTGATCGTCGCTTTCTCCAGTCCGCGTAGATTCGCCAAGCTCGTAGACACCTGCTTTGGTCTATCGATGCCGTAAAATGAACGTGTGACAACGACTTCAAGCGTTTTGAGCTGCTTAAGACATTGTAGCCAGTACCATACTTCCATCGGTGAAACTTCCTCTGTCTTTTTGTGGTGATACTCATCGGCCCAGTAGAAGCTCACGTGTCTGAGGTGAGTCAGGAGTAAGGGTGAGCTTAAAATGAGTTCTTTGTAAAAGATATTGGAAGCCGATCTGGAACCACTACCGTGTCTTTCCCATCGCAAATAGGCTTGAGCATGGTGGAAATATTCATCAAAGGCTTCGATTCTCATCCGCTGACAGATGGCACCCAACGTCCCAATTGCGACGAGCTGTTGCTTCAGGTAGGAAACATCCAGTTGGCGAGCTCTATTGATTGTGTGAGGCCGGGGATCAACCTTCCAAGCGTGGCGGTAGATCATGAGCCTGATCTCGAGTGGAAGACGAAACAGCAGAGGTTTGGAGGCTTGGTGGGAGGAAGACATGGTGATGGATATCTGAGAGGTTGACGTTCGGCGAATGAACTTTTGGCAATTAACTGCGCTAAGTTGTAAGCATAATTGCCACCATTAAGCTCACTTTGGGACCATTACCAGGTATCAAGCTTTGCGTAGATCGGCGCCCATGATCTGGGTGTTCTCGAATGATGCCGTCAGAGAGGGAGGATATTGGTGATGATGGTCAGTGTCTCCGGTGTTGATTGGTGGACTTGATGGAGTAGTGAAAATGAAAGATTGTGGAGGTTGGAAAGCTGGAGAAGAAGAGGCCGCGAGTGGGAGAATGAACCAAAGAAGTGTATTGGAGACATGGAAAATTGAGATGGAAAGAAGAGGCCTCAAACGCAAACCAAAAGTAGCAAGTATCAGATGAAAGTATCTTGCGCGCTTCAAAAGTCTCGGATAACTGCCAGCAATGGGTCCGCAACTGGGGGTAGGCGCTCTTTCACCTCGAGAGTATTATCATCTGGCCAAGCAGCATCTTTATCAGAACTGAACAATTACCTCAACAAACAAGTATTGAGGATGGAAAAAGCAAGGTGCTGGACGAAAAGAAGGCGAGGAGAACGGATCAGTGGAGAAAAGCCGCTGCTCAGAAGGAAAAGAATTCCAAAGAGAAAGTTTCAAGGAGCAAGAGTACGCTTGATGATTATCTCAGTAAAAGATGAGCCTGTTGAACACTTGCCGCTGAAAAGCCCTGCCTAATGTTCTGGGAGTTGACGAGCATGGAAGCAATATTTCACACTCTGAAGCGTGCCGGTTTGAATGCTGGGACCCCTGATCAAGCCAATGACGAGCCCAAATTGGTTGATGGGACGAATATCAGCCATTTTGGGCCAGGAATCAGTGGTAACTTTCTGGAAATTTGAAGGTCCAAAATGTACAGAATGAGCGATAGCCCGGAAAAAGTACGCTGTGGTCTGTGAAGCGCCAGCAGTCATTAATACCCAGCTGTGACAATGGATCTAATGGGGAATTACATGCCTACTTGAATGATGCAAAATACTACCATCAAATTGTGCTGGACTTCAAATGCTGCCATTCAGGCCTGACACAACCAAGATGCACCGTGATAGTCTGAGGGCGCCGACTTTGGTTCTGTCTAGCTGTTAGCTTGAGCAAGAAGTTTCCTAGGCGTTGTCTCTTCAGGGGGGGTCTTGAGCAAATGTAGAGTGCAAATGAAAAAGAAGAGATACCTCGGGCGATGTTACGATGTCCTCAACGCACTCCTCGAAATCTTCAAAGCGAACATCGCGGCTCCATCTCGCGCGGGTTTCCGGTTTAAGTTCGTACTTGGTGACTTTCTTAAGTCCGCGCAGATTCACTAGTCCTAGATGTAAGTAATCGGTGATCCATGGAAACTGACCATGGAGGTACCATGCATACGAAGCGGTAACGTGACACCGCGGCTCCGAGAGAACGAATTCGACCGTCCTGAGCTGCTTGAGACCTTGTAGCCAAAGAAACGCTTCCATGGGCGAAAGTTTACTGCAACCCCTATCCCAGAACACAAGGTCGGTCCAGTTGAAGCTCACATGTCTCAAGTGAGACCTGAGCAAGGGGGAGCTCAAAATGATCTCCTTGTCAGTAGTGTCACACCATGCCTTGCTGAACTTCTGAACTGCATCCCAGCGCAGATAGGCTTGAGCCTGCTTGAAGTATTCTGGGTAAGCCTCGCGCCTTATCAGTCGGCAGATGGCGCCTAATTTCGAGATCGCCAAGAGCTGCTGCCTTAAGCCGGGAGGCATTGGTGGACGCTTTCTGTAGGTGTTGACATGGGGAGCAGCTTCCTAAGCATAAGGATAGATCATGAGCCTGATCTTGGCCGGAAGAGCGAGCAGCGGAGACTTGGAGTCTCGGGCCGGAGTTTTCTTGCATCGAAACCTGCTTGCTTCCGCACTACTGTAACCTCTCGTGGACGGGCCAAGGCTGAGTGCTTGCGTCATGTCCGTGATGCCAATCGCATGGCGCTGCGATGGCTTAGGGATTCCTTGAGAGCAAAGGAGACAGTGTGCCGAGGAAGACATCGTGATCGGGCGTTCGATAGAGTGAATATCCGTAGAAAGATAACTGGCTGCAACAACTGGTCAGCGAACAAGTTTTTAAGGTGCCAGGCTGAGTTGATATGAGTACCTGGAATAGCGCTTCAACTGAAGTGCTGTTATAATCTGATTGCCTTGGTCTAATGCGTGGACGGGAGAAAAGGTCCGTGATGTCGATTGGATCTGTGTTGAAGTCGGAGTTTTCGGTTCGAGCCACAGAAAGACGGTGACAGGAAAAGAACGCTGGAGCTTCAGGGGCTTTTCCCGTCCGAAGTCCGACCACGGTGACCGGCTAGAAATGGGAATGCGTGGAAGTTGTGAACAGGAAGAGGGGTGACACTGTGGCAGAATAAGATTGCAAAGAAGGAACTTTGATCAAGCACAACAATACACGAAGGAAGTGGTGGTGATCGTAAATAAGACAGAAGATGAACTTATAAAAAGTCGATGTTGCAAATCTCTGTGCCCTAGAGATCAACGGACGCGAAAGCCACAAGATCTGAAGGAAAGAAAAGAGAACCCACTGCAAGGCGCTCTTCCTCACAGAACAGCCGGCCATAATCTCGAATACAAGGTACCACCCGCCTTCCAAGAGATTTAAGCACCCAACAGAAGACAGGACAGGTCCGATCACGGGGGACACATCGCTCCTTCCACTCCGCTAGAATCAACTTATCCGTGTACAGGTGGTGATATATTCGCCGCTCTGGCGCCCACAAGTACAACCTTGGGTTGACGGGGTTTGGGAACAGATACTGGACTATTAATATCCATCAGTCTCATGGTTCTGCTGCAGCTTGGAACGAAGTGAACGGGTTTGCTGTGGTGGAAGAATTGGATATAAAGGGAAGAACATTCAGTGATGTGAAAAGCGAAAGGAACGGATCATTCATGATCAGTGATGCACGAATTCCTGCTAACAGTCAGAGCAGGTGAACTGGTGGCACTTGCCATCGCATAAAAGGCACCGTCATAGGAACAAGAAGTGGAAGGCGCAAGAAAGGAATCGACGAGGATTGACAGGGATACCCTACGATGAGCAAGTTCTTATTGAGGGCAAGAACAACCACTATCCAGTCTCCTGGGCTTGCACTGCTACCGGTTTTCCTTCTCGGCGTGTTGTCCCGGCCTTTCAACATCCCCGCCCCTTCGACAAAGCAAGAAGTGGAACGATTCAAAGCAGATAACCCGGGAGGAACAGGCCATTAAGGCAGGTCCAATATGCTTTTCTCTTTCCTTTCCCTCTCCTTTGTGCCCGAACTCCATTTCTATCATACCACACACAAGGTTTTGTTGAGCCTTTACCGCTTTTCCATCAAACATGTACTCCAAACTTCTAAGTAAGGACAAGCAAGTTTTTAGTTATCCACAAGAACCACATACGGACAAAGTATAACATTCGTGCACACTCCCGTCATATGTTGTGAAAACACCATCAAGCATCACCGCCACTTGCCCCACCCGCAACAACACCCTCCCCCCTCCAAACCCTCCCATGCAACCCATCCAACAACTCATCAAACTCCTCCCTCTGCTTCTTTTTTCCAGCCTCCAGCACATCCTCCAGTAGGTTTTCCTCTTCAGGCATCGTAGTGCCGGTATCGCCCTCAATACCAGCGTTCGAAGAGGAAGGACCATGACCATGGTGCTGGGGCTGATATCCCTGTCCCTGTCCCTGATGACCTTGTACCTGCAGCCTCCCAGCATTTCTAATGATCCTCCAAGCCCTCCTGAACTCGTCCCGAATAGCGACAATGCCGCTGTGCGTGACGGTCCGGGCGACGTTGTGGTCGAGCTCGAAGGGGTCTTCGATGGCGAAGAGGTAGCGGTAGCGGACTTCTTTGAGCTCTACTTCTGGTTTGGGTTGTTGATGTTGCTCGGTAGAAGGGCCCGCCGGAGTGGGTTGTTCGGTCGTAGGAGCGGGAGGGGCCAGGGGAGGTGCTGGGCCTGCTTGGATCGGTTGGGGTGCTGTGAAGCCCGGTGGAGGGGCGAGGCCTGGGGGAGGCGCCATACCAGGAGGAGCACCGGCAAGAGGAGCAGCTGGTTGCTGTGGCTGTTGTAGCTGTTGGGCCGACGGAGCAGCAGTAGACGGCACACCAGGAGTCGACTCCAACACCGTCTTAGCGCCCGTCCACCCCTTTTCTTGCTTACTAAGGATCCCCCCCTGCGTGCGAAGGCTGATGACGTCCCTTCCCCAATCGAAGCCTCTGCCGGGCAACGTAGACAACGAGCCATTCTGCGCGTAGTACTCGAAGAACCCACGAATGAGATGGCCGATGGAGTCCCGGTTCTGGTTAATCATGCCCATGGCCGCCAGACGCTGGATCTCCTGGTCGTCGCGCCAGAAATGCACATTCTTTCCTTTGCAAAAGGCTACGTCTTCGAGCTGCTCAGGTGTGAGATCGGGCGGGAGTGGCGGGGCGAGCTGTTGCAGGTTCGGACAGACGAAGGGCTTGACGACGTTGATCAGGTAGTGTAGTACCATCAAAACGTAGCCGTAGCTGCTGAGGGTGCCGCGGTAGGGGGAGTTGATGCCGCGGACTTTGGCCCAGTGTTTGACGAAGAGGACCATGGGCCGGACGCGCGGGTCGCAGGACGAGTAGCAACGCAGGAGGTGGGTGTTGTGCATGGCGAGGTGGGCGGAAAAGTTGATGTCGCATTGGATGCCCACGCCGGACTTGGGGAATTCGAAGCGGTCGCGGTAGGGATCGCGCGGTTGGTTAGGGCCCATGGTTGATGGGTCGCCGATTGACCGGATCTGGGAAATGGTTTCGATGAGCTCGGGGGACAAGGGGGTCTCGAAGTCGCGCACGAAGGGCACAGCCGACCACACTATAGGTCCCCGGAGGAAAGCGATGTAGGAGTTGATTTTGTCTTCCATGTCCTTGGGATAGAGTTTTTTCTCGAGACACTTCTCCAGGTCATGAGCGAGCTGGAAGCTCATGAGTCTCTTTGCGATCGCGTAGAAATCGGTATATAAGAAACTTTCCGCGAATTCCTTGACTGCCTTCCGTATGGCCTCGTTCTTGATACCGTCGACGTACCGTTGGGTTATGCGTTCCGCATCCCACGCATCATCAGACTTGTCATCTCCAATCAAGTCAACCAGCAACTGCTCCGCCCTGGCACAATACTGCGTAGTTGACTCGTACTGCCCCTGTGACAACAGCATGAGCTGGATGGAAGGGAGCATTCGCAGTTGATCAGCCGCCCGCTTCAAGTCCCTGTCGTATCCCAAAGGATCGGCGCCGCAGTTGGGATGGTCTTGCAGCGTCTTCCACCTGTTCACGCACATCTGGCCTCGCACTTCCTTATCCGAGTCCTTTTCGGTGATTTGGCGAGACTCCCACATCATGACCATTTGCTCGCCCTCGACTTGCGTGTACACGCCCTGGAGGGTGCGGGGCCGGTCGTCTCGATACTCGAGGTCGTAGCGGTTCAAGGACTGGTATCTTAACAGGCGGTCGCGCAGCTGGTGATCCTCAAGCCCCTCGACGAACGCGAGGCAGACTTGGTTTAGCTTTTGGATATCGGCTGGGGAAAAGTTGTTGATCGTTGAGTTGGTTAGATCGCGTCCGCCAACACTTCTCAGGTAACCTTTTGCGGTTCCGTAATACGAATTGAGGGTTTGGTTCAAGGATTGGTAGAGGTTGAATCCTTTCTTGTCGGTTCTGTGGTCGTCTGCTTCGCCCTCTTCGTCATGGCGCTGTTTCTTGGGGTGATCTTGTGCATGATCTTTCTGATCTTTCTGATCTTTCTGCTGCTTCTTATCCGCTGCAGATGCATGACCGCCTGCCGGCTCATCAGTTTGATGCTCGGCATCTTCGGCCACATCCTCTTCTGGCTCGTCGTGCTCTTCATCTCCCTTATCTGACATCCCCTTCTCCCCCTTCAGGTGCTCCTCCACCAGATCATCATACAAGCTCTTTGGCGGCTTCTCGCAGACTTTGATGATGGGCACTCTGGTCTTTGAAAGTAGGCGAGCGGCAAGACCAACTTCGAGAAACGCCTTTTCAATCAGCCGAGGGATCGGAGAGCCTGGCGCATCTGGCTGCAGGCGTGAGAGAGGCGACAAGAGACCCAAATCCATATCAGCAGCCTTGGTAGCAAAACCAGAAGCAAGACTGCCGAAGCACCGGAGCTGGACACTCTGAGGAGGGAAGTCGTAAAAGCCGTTCTGGGTCTGCTCATACTGGGTGATGACGGCCTGGGCAAGTGCCTCGATCTTTTGGCGGAAGGTCTCGTTCTTAACGATGTCGTCGTATTCGATCTGGGCATTCGCGATGATGGTCGCACATAGACCCTCAAGCAAGTCTGTTTGCGCCTTGAGCTGTTCCGGCCGGACCTGAGGTTGTCTGCCGGGGTTCCAAAGCGCTCCTCCTCTGGGATTTCTAGGTGCTGGACCATCGAAGGATGCTTGAGGAGTGTGGTGTGCCGTACCGGGGTTGGGGATGGAATGGAGAGGCTGTCGCCAGTTGGTAGTACGGTCCAAGTGCTGAGGGCCTGGGCCGTGGTAGGAGCGGGAAGGGTGGTGCCTGGGTTGGGGGTGTCCCTGAGGCTGTACTGGAACTTGGTTACCCGTATGAGGCGGGTTTGGCTGGTGGGCTCTAGGGCCAGCCTGCTGGTGATGATAACCTGCTGGTTGTGGTCCTGACTGAGGTCTTTGATTCCTATAACGGCCTCCATTACCATACGGTCCAGGTTGACGCCCAGCCTGATGTTCAACTTGGTGTCCAAATCGCTGTCCAGGTTGATGTCCGGCCGGAGGTCCTGGTTGAGGCGCAAACCCTCTCGAGGCCTGTTGTGGTCCGGCGGGCTCAGATGGTTGAGCACGAGGGTCAATGGCGATGTTTAACTGAGCGGACATCTGACGACGCTGGGCCTGGTTGAGACGCTTCCGGGGTTGTGGAGGGGATGAACCGCTGGGGGCGTTTTCCACTTGGGGTTCTGGGTCATTGGAGTTGGTGAGGATCATATTCCTCAGGCGATCCTCAAGACCTGGTCCCCGACCTCCCTGTCCTTGCTCCATTGCGGCGGTGATGACCTGAGAAACAAGACGACCCCTAAGCTTCCACCTTTTTTTTCAAGTATGGCCAGGCGGGTAGGATGCATGCATACAGGGAAGAGCAGTCAGGTGTTGTTGATGGTGTGAAGTGAAGGTGGTGGCTGTGATGTTGGAGATGCCCGGCCACTTTAGGTTGTGAAGAGTGGTCAGCCAAACTATCGTATATTTACCAGTTGGCCTCAGACTAATTCAGGAATAGTGAAGAAAAGGAGGCGCGAGTTGAAAAGCAACACGTCTCGTCTTGATTCTTCTGGAATTCCAATTCAGGCTTCAGGGCAGTCGCATGGAATATTGACAAAAGGTACCTTACAGCATGTACCACAGCGCTGGGATGGGGCCGGTGGAGGCGGCGATGTAGCCCTGCTGCCCTGCTGCCCTGGAGCTGGATTTATTTCCTAAAGTTGGGATATCGAAAAGGGTGTTGCTGAATCGTGTAGTCGCGTCATGCTTCTCACTTTGTTTGCTTGAAGATGCCGGCCTTGTCGTCCACAAACAGATTATTCAGACTGTGACACCCCGACGGCAGCAAGCAACGGGCACAATCTTTGGCATATGCGACTAGTGAAACCTGAAAGTCGAGTGCTAAGTAATTAGGTCAGCAGCTACGTAAGTGTGAGAGGCTGAGCACTTGACGCTTCCGGTCACCTCATTGGTCGTCTTCAAATCATTTCGACTTGTAATTGGGTGTAGAATGCTTTCAAGACCCACTCTTCTGTCTTTGTCTGGGGATTTGAGGCTCTCGGCGAATGGGCCGAAAATGGCGAGCAGGTTGTGTGATCAATACATTTTCCCCACACATCTGGCGGGCATGCATCCCACCCCGAATTTCCATTTGCAGAGTATTTAGCTAGGCCTGGGACGCATTTTCCTCTTTTCCCCCCTCAGGCCGCCAATCAAGCATTTTCCCCATCATTGGAACCAATACGACTCACAGGGCAGCTCTTTCAACTTCAGTGCCACTTGTAACGCGACTGCCTGGCATTTGGACTTCGACTTCGACTTCGAACTTCAACCACAACTACGATTTCTCAACCCACCCTCTTTACTCACGCCAACTTCCCCTCCGACCGGGGAACAACGACATACTTTTCAGTACCACATTATTTCGAAGCGGAATCTCGACGTTACGCATCATCTTGACCACCAGTGAAAGCGCGCCAATCGCGAATTTGCAACAACTGCCGATCAAAGCCAGGTCGACCTAGATTTGCATGACGTACGACCGAGTCTAGGCAGCCAACAACTTCAATTCCAACCCCGACCTTGGTCGCGAACGTCCTCTCGCGCTCTCCGAATCACATCTCCCACGAACCTTAAAAGACTATCTCACCGAACAATCAACATGAGTGCTCCCCCAGCCGGCGCGCCTCCCACTGGCGTCGCTCCCAATGGGTCACAACCACCCAAGAAAATCGTCCGCAAAAAGGCCAATGCCGATCCCCTCGTGGCCAGAAAGAAAACCCTTCCGAAACCCCCAATGGCACGTCGACCTGCCGACTGGGAAGCCAGATCTCGCGCTTCGGAAAACGCCGGCCAAAACAGGTCTCTTCGCCAGCTCGAAGTCAAGGCCATGGACCACAAGAGGAAGAGGTCCATGAACCCGGGGAAATGGAGTGAACAGGCACAGGGTTATGTCGAGGAGTTTCCTTTGATAACAACGAAAAAGCAGCTCATGGAGTTGCGATTCCACGTCATGCAGCTCAACAACAAGCACGGCAACCTGGACGTAACCGACCAGGACCAGTTTCCCCGCCCGGTCACTTTGCAACGCCGGGACCCCCGTCTGCCGCCTGCCCACCGCATGGCGCTCAAGGATGAGATGGAGGATGTGCCCATGGACGATGCAGAGGCTGAGCGTATTCGCCAGGAGAAGGAGGCCAAGGAAGCCCAACGTGCACTTGATCAAGCCAAGATCGCTCCCGTCATGAAGCCGAATGAGCCAAACAAGCCGCAGAAGAAGGACAAGAGCATGAAGACCCACGTTTTCCACGGAAAGCACTCCGAGGAGCACAAGAAAGCATTGGATCTGCGATACCAGGAAACACTCCCATGGCACCTCGAAGATGCCGAGGGCAAGTCGGGCGTCTGGGTCGGACACTACGTCGCCGGTCTGTCAGAAGTCAACTGCGCTCTCATCCAGACCCAAGACCAGAAATTCCAGATGATTCCCCTGACCCGTTGGTATGCCTTCCACGAGAAGCCAAAGTTCAACGTTTTGTCCCTGGACGACGCCGAGAACATGATGAAACAGAACAAGGACGTCAAGCGCTGGGTCATGCGCGACAGGGAGAGGGAGCTGACTCAAAAGGAGAAGGCCGATACCAGGATGTTCCTTGGTGGACGTGCGCGTGTCAAGACGGAGAGCTACACATCGAGGGCTGCTCCCAAATCCGAGAGACGGGACGATTACGAGCTCGATATGTCGGGCGACGAGTTCCAGGATGACGATGAGACCCCGGGTTTCGAGGCAGAGGACGAGGATGCCAAGGAGGCCAAGGAGCGTATTCGTCGCGAGCAAGCTGCAGCTAACTTGTTCGGCGAGGGTGATCAGAGCAAGGTCGATGAAGAAGAGAGAGAACGTGAGTTGGAGAAGCTCAGGCTGAAGAAGACGGGCAAGGAAGTCGTCAAGCGTTTGGTCAAGTTGGAGCACGCCATGGACTACGATGCAGGCTCAGACTCGGAGAGGGAGTCGGACAACCCCTTTGCCGATTCTGAGGAATCCGAAGACGAGCATGAGGAGAAGAAGGAGGGGGAGGAGGTCAAGGAAGAAGAGAAGAAGGATGGTGCTTCGGGCACCAACAGCAAGGGTACCGCGACGCCGACGGGCAAGCAAAAGGCCCCCGATTCTGCAAAGAAGAACAAGTTGAAGCGCGCTGGCTCGCCCAACCTATCGGAATCTAGTGAAGCCGAGTCAACCCGGAAGAAGGCCAAGCTTGCCGCCAACAAGGGCACGGCATCCATGGGCCAGAGCCGGTCGAATACTCCTCTGCCCGGACGTCCCAAGGGTGCCACCAGTGATGGCGAGATGTCTGACGGCGGCGCGAAGAGCAACAGGCCCCAGATCAAGCAGACGACGCTTGGTGGTATGGTGCCCAATTCCAGGCCCGGTAGCCCTCCTCAGCCAGGTAAGAAACGCCTTTCATCGTTGATTGCATCTCCCTCGCCTCATGACACTGCCGCTTGCTTTATGACGACCATCTTCGCTTGTGACTTCATCCAATACTACAAACGTTCAATTACGTTCGAGCCTCTATGTCTTTAGTCATAGAGCTCCTCTCTCGGAGTCACCATCTCCTTTCTGATATCATTCATCACCTTTGATCTGCAACAAACCCCCTGTTGCAGTACAGCAGACATCTCCAATATTTTCCCACAACAATATCCATTCCTTTATCCTTGCCTCCCCAGGACCTCTTTCAATCTCCCAACACACCTTAGTTCATCTCCAACACCTCACTAACATGCTTACCCCCCAGGCTCCCCCAGCGGCTCCCCACCACCCACCTCGGGCGGCGCCACCCCGCCTAACGACTTCATCAAGCCCGAAGAGGTCATGGCCGCCATCGACCAGTACCCCAACGGTGTCGCTCTCGCCGTGCTGATGAAACCCTTCAGCCACCGCATCGACGCGACGCCCAACCGCTCCAAGCCCCACCTGTCCACCAAGGCGGAGTGGCTTGGTATGGTCAAGCGCTTTGGTTACTTGGGTCCCGACAAGCTCATCAGGCGCAAGGCGGGACCCGCTCAAGGTGGAGGAGGAAGTGGTGCCGCTAGTCCTCAGTCGTAGAGCGGCCGCTGCGTGGCTGCTGATGGGAATGTATCGGCAGTGGTTCAAGATGGGGGTGGAACTGGAACTGGAACTGGGGCTGGGGTTGGAAATGGAAATGGGAATGGATATGGGGCCGGAAGCGATAAACCGGCTCAGGAAGGAGGAGGAGGAAGTGGTTATGCTACCCCTCCGGAGACAAGTGACGACACAAGTGAAGATAGCGTCGTGTCACCCAAGAAGCTGGAAACTGTCAACGACAAACCTGAACCGAAACGGCCGATTCGAATCAAAATTGTGGGCCGATTCGCATCAAAATATTACGCGGATCGTCGTGCTGCGTGGTTTCCAAAGTAGAGAGTTGAAATTGTTTTTGAAGAGGAGGCTTTGGAAGACATGTTGGATGGAAGGAGAGAAACGAAACAACGTACACGGGACCATTTCACATAGGTATAGCGGTTGGACTTTGCACGTTTATGGCAGTATCACTAAGGTAGTTTTTGAGATCACCGCTTGAGCGGGACGTGGTTGGAGGGAGGTGTCTAGGTCAACACAGGGTCTTTCTAAAAAGACAGATAGTAATAGACCTCACTGAAGCGATTTCATGATTTGCGGTATAATGTGTTTATGTTCGCAATCGCCCGACGTGTCGTGCTCAGATGGAGAGCGGCCTATCCTAACACTTGCCTGGCTTTGAATAGCTTCTTCAACGGAACTTGGCTCAATCCATCCATCAACAAATCCATATTTTGCTTGCTCCCATTTTTAAACCCTATGTACCATATGTAGCATGGCAATTTGACTCCGAAACACCTGGTAATAACCCAATTTCTTTGCTCATATAAACCCATCACTGCCCATGCGTCCATATTTCCATAATGCCACCCAGGACAAGAACACACTACTCATCCATCTGCCAAGCATACTCCAACCCTTTATTCCTCTCCCTCCGATTAATCGCCCTAAACCTCTCCCCCTCAAACCCATTACTCCTATCCACCCCATCCCACCTATACCCCGGTTTAATCCCGTGCCGATTCGGCGGTGCTGGGCCCTTGTATACTGGCCTCCTCCCTAACCCCCTTTTCTTTCCTCCCTTCGCTGTCCCTGTACCTACATCCTCCGGAGCAAGAAACTGCGCCATGGGATCATTCCACCTCTCTTGTTCTTTGAGTTCCGCGTTGAGTTGTTCATCATCCTTCCCACGTGCCAACGGCATCAGTTTCGCTTCTTCTAGTTCCTCTCGTCGTCTGCGGGCGGCTTCGAGTTGGACTTCGCCTTTCAGAGCACGTTTCTTCTCGGCTTCCTTCCGTTCAGCCTCCGCTTGTTGTCTGCGTGCCTCCGCCCGGCGCATGGAAGCATCGATTCGTCGACCCGTTGCATCTCGCAACACTAGTTCCTCTTGTTCCTGCTGTCCCTGCTCCCGCTCGGCGCGTATACGGTCAAGCTCGAGACGCTCGGCTTCTTGTCTAGCTTTGAGTTGCGCGGTTATAGCGGATGCGGATTGTAAACCGGCGTGCATCCCGTTGGACATAATCGGTGCTTGTGCTTGCGTTTCGGGTGGTCGGTGGGCTACCGTTGTAGTGGTCGCGCCGGTGAGCGTGTCGACGACGAGAACTTCATCATCCCCGCCCGCTTCTCGCGCCAGGGCAGCGGTTTCGGCTGCTGTTTGCGCGATGATGGCGTCCGCGGCTGCGGCTGCTTCGAGGTCTGTTTTTGTAGTTGTAGTCTCTTTTGGTGCGCCGCCGAGGGTTTTCCAACCGGATTTCTTGGCCTTGCGGAAGTCGGCTGATACTACCCCTGCTGCGAGGACCGGACCATCGAAATCGTCATCGTCGGAGTCGCGCTTGGAGGCCTGGGCCCAAGAGGTGTCGTCGTCGTCGGCTATGATGAGGCCATCTTCTGCTGATTTATTCTTGCGCTTGCGTTTTTTGCTTGTGGATGTGGAGGATTTGTTGGGTGGGTCGGTGGAGAGGTAGTGGGCTGCTAGGTAGGCGGCTTTGTCTGAGGGCATTTTGGTTGGTGTGGTTTGTGGGTTGGTTTGGTTAGGTTGTTTTGTTTTGGTTGGGTGGGTGGGATGGTGCTGGTGATTGTTGATTGAGGCGATTGGTGATGGTGATGATGGTGTTGATTAGATTGCGGTTGGAGGAGTTGCCTGCCGGAAGTGTACCAGCGGCTTACGGGCAGATGGTCGGTGCGTTAGTGCAGCCTTAGCCTTAGAGGTAGGTATCATCGATACACTAGGCTCCATGATAAGGATAAAGGCGATAAGATAAAGGAGACGTCCGGTGACATCACTGATAACCTACGCTGGTGATGGTTCCGCTGTCGGCGATGGTGAGTGCCGATTGTGAATCTTGCATGTGGTGGAAGGTATCACGAAATCAAACTCCGAGAAGTAAAACAGATTCAGATTTGGGATCGGCGTTGTTAGTGTTCATTTGATTCATTGGTGAATTTGGAGATATAGAGGTATGGGACATGGACTATACGAGGCTCATGAGCGTAGGGATTTCTATCACTTGTATCCATGATGTCCATCGATTGAAGCTTTCCATCATCAGAGGTTTGGACGTCGAGGGTTCTGAAAGTTCAAACCTCAGGCAGTTATTCTCATCTTAGTTCTGGTGGTCTTTGTACGGACCATGTAGTCGCGTCACGCCATCACATCTCAAATAGGCGACAAGACGCGAGAAACACCTCTTCAGCAGCTGAGCAGCCGATCGAGTTACGGTGAACACGGCGGCATAGCCGAACACAATCGCACGCCGTATGAACACCTGCTCTTATTCGGCGGCCATGGTACCTGGATCGCGTCTCCTTCATTCCAAGGCGGCTATGGAGATGACGGAAATGGGTCAGCAGACTACGCCTCGTGGGCCTTGGCATATCCCTGCCTTCTTTGACCTTTTGGGTGGAAGTACACAGTCGTGAGGCGGCCCGGGAGAAAAGGGGGTTGACCAAACTTGGCTAACTGTCCTGATCCAGATAGATGATGGCATCAACAAACGTGGTTGAGATTATGCATTACCTAGGACTGATGAAAGTACCGGTCTGCATTGTGTTGAACACTTGTTCGAACATGATTGCAATTCCAGATTCCATTCTGTCTCCTGAAGACCACTACGGGTAGTGTAGAGAGGACGCCGATATCGCGGTGTGGTCGTCGATGTTCAGGTGTTATCGGCTTATCATTCTCCACTGCAAGCGCTGACGGTTGCTACCCTGCAGAAGGGACGCATGCGCCCCTGATTGACGGAGCGTCATCCTGTCATCCGGCGAGGACCTTGCTGGACAGAGAGCCGTAGAGGTACCTGGGTCGATCAGCGATAAGCTTGGGGGACAATGAATGCCTCTTTGATGGCTCTTTTGTGACCACGTTCTTCACTCTTCTCGTCTAATGGCTTGGACGACGTTCCAAGAGTTCAAAGCGCTTGAATTACATCCAAATCGATGAATCTTGTTCGGTGTGCTGGTACAGGTACAGACGTCGCGATGCATCGATCAGCGGTACCCCGTGCTGCGCTGCTCTAGCGTCGTTGGCGGGTTCGCTCCCCCCACATCCGGCCGCACCGCATCCGGGGCAAGCCGGGGACACCAACCTTTCCCCATTCGATACTGTCACCATCCATTCATTGCCCTGCGATAATTTCGACTGAAGATGAATGGCAGGAGATAGCAAGATGCCATTGTCAATATGGAAAGCAGCATGTGTAACAGCTGTTGAGACCTGAGTGCAACAACGGTAGAACTGTCGCTGTTGTTGGGCTTACAAAACCCCCCGAAGACAACAGCTTTCAGGGAGCTGACAAGGATCCAAAGATCTTCCATCTATCGCAAACGGGACGTCCGGTACCCAGTTCAACGGACACGGGCATCGAACAGACATGGAGGTTCCAGGTAGGGACGAAACAAGTCGCCGTTCAGGGGCCATTGCTAAAGGACAATCGAAGACGTAATCGAAACGGCCAATGTCATCATTATCAAGCGGGAGGCCGGGCTACAGGCCTAGCAGGCAAAGAAGGGAACACGCCAGAAGACGGCAAAGAAGAACAAGAAGGCGTGTATCGACTCTTCAACCTCAGTGGACAGGCAGGCGGTTTGGACGCAAAATGAGCAGCTGGTGCACTGTGCCTCCGTGCCTCGACCGTGCCGTGCTGGGTTCGCAAAGGTCTCGGGGATCTTGATACTGTGCAACAGGACTCATCGTATCCGTTCCCTGTCCCTGTCTATACTGGAAGACGACGAGAGGTGCCAGCAGCTGACAATAGTCTGGAGGTCTCCTGAAGTTCAGCAACTCTCCGTTTCCTGCCACTGTCGTCACTTGTTGGCCTTGTCCCAGGTCATGCACCAACCTCCAGACTCCAGAGGTACCTACCGGGGTACTTCCACATGCACTTTGGGCACTTTGTTGCCGAAAGGGGTCTTGATAAGAAACGGTCCCTGGGATTCCATGATGAGCCAAACCTAGCGAAAGGTGACCATCTCGTGTCTCAGCAAGGCATCGATGTCCTTTTGGCAGTGACCCGTGTGTTCATGATACCCTCCATCAGAGACTGGGCTGTGGCCGTGGCCGTTGATGGATAAAACGAAGGGCTTCCGCTGCGCCCGCTCCCATCATCAGGCCTCTCCCTCTGTCCCTGCTTTGCTTCCATCTTGCAAATTCCAAACAATCCAAGAGTCAACACACAAACACGGAAACCATCGATAGTCTTATCACTGTTTCTGTTCAAGGTTGTTACCGTCATCGAATCTCGGTCCAACTGTCACAGCGCGTCATCGCTTATCGTCCCCCGTCCTTATCGCTTATCAGTGGCCGTGTTATTCACGCCTCACCGTTCCCAACTGGGAAGTCGCTTCTTTGAGTCACTCACCGGCAACGCTGAACGAGTTGGCTTATTAGCCTTTTTCAATAGAACACTCAGTCTTGGTTTGGCTGCTTCTTCAGTCATTCGCAGCCTGCACCTGATCCAACCGTTGCTTTTAAAGCATCGCAACAAAGCCGTTCTTTCTCCTCCCAACTCTCTCTCTCATTCTCTTTCATCACCACAACCCAAAGGGCCCCATCCACTGGCTCAACCCTTAACCCCCCCCCCTTGACCGAACAACCACCACCGACCACAACGGTCCTCTTCCGTCCCCCACCAATTCGACCATCACAAACTCCCATCTATCCATCTCGAAATCCCTAGGAAACTCTCTCTCAGACCCGCTTCGCGATTACAACTCTATTTCCATAATTGGTACACTTGGCAGATCGACAGGGCCCAAAAGTCGACAGTTCCCGTTATAGTGCCATCAAGGTTCTTGGCAAGCCAACTATCTACAGGTACCACCGTACTAGTCTGCTACCGACCCTGAGGCCAACCACCCCCTGCTGGAACGTCACGCACGCCCTTGTCTCCATACCTACACCGCTGTACACTAGTACCTACCTACCCCTAACCGACTGACCGAACCGTTGGACGATTACATCACGAATCGAATCAAAAGGGGACCGGATTCCGTCTTCTGTCTACTTGGAAGTTGTCAAGTTTTAAGTACTTCGACTTCATCCAGTCACACTTCCTGTCAGAAGTAAATCATCAACTCTTCACTACCTATCCAACATCAACAACACCACTTACACTAATATCACCAACAACTGTCATCATCATGGCTACCTCCCTCGAGTCCTCCGTCCAGTACGAGCGTGACCTCCGCAGCTCCCACAAGGAATGGAAGCGCAGCAAGGACTCGTCTACAAAGTGGGCCTCTGGCACTCGCGACCTCCCCGGCGTCAAGAAGAACTGGATGACGGGTGAGCTGCTTGGCAACGGACACCCCAACCAGCTGATCAAGTCGCGACCAGCGAGGAAGATTCGGGATGCTTGGTGAGTTTCTTCCCTCTGCTGGTATACCAGTCTTCCTTATCCACTGCACGCAGAAACTAATACCATTCCCCCATCTAGCGGCTGCGAATACCCCAAACAATCCTCCCGCAACCTCTACAAGCTCCGCCACCACGGTAGTGGCCGCTCCAACAACATTGGCTACCACTCCATCAACTTCCCCAAGCTTTTCGCGCACAAGGACATTCGTTACGATGATCGCGAGGATTACTCATCGCCATCAACCCCATCAACACCATCTCTGTCAAAGAACCTATTTTCTTCGGTAACAACAGCAGCAGAGGATAACTTCCTCTACAGCTTCGACCAAGACTCCACGCCGGGCTTCAGCCGCACTCCCCTAACGCTCGAAAACTTTGTCAAGACGGATGACCGTAAGACGGAGAAGTTTGTCGAGAAGGAGTACGAGATTCTGGATGCGAATGGGGAGGCGCTCAAGGGACGGAAGGCGAAGAGGAGGGGGTTGAGGGGGGGCGCTGCTGCCAGCCAGCAGGAGGATGAGGATAAAGTTGAGGAGGACGAGGGGTTTGAGCTGGTTTAACTCGGCTTGACTCTTGCTTGTCTTCCCTGCTTCTTCCCTTCAGGCACCTGCTTTTCTCTTCTTCCCTGGCGCGGTTCTGCTCTTACACTACACCTATTCGCTTAATCAGCCGGCGTGTTCTTTCTTACAAACTGTTTTAAACATGGGTGGTTAACACCTACCTACACATAACTACATATCATGGCGGCGCAATCATCGGGGTTTTCGGAACTGGCGGGTGGATGGACGGACGGATAGGATAGGATGACTGATGGTTAGGATCGGACATGTTTCCCTCCATGCTTTATGCTTTTGCAGAGTTTGCTTTCCTGCTTTCCTGTTCGCTGGTCCAGTCAGCAACACTAGAAATCATTATGACTGAGGTTGACAGATCCTTCAGTTATAGGTATCACTGAACATAAATACCCAAATAACAAATAAACATTAGTAGTAGTAACCCCTTGCTCACTCAATCATTGACAAACGAAGTGAATCTTGTTTATTTCGCTTGGTAAAAAAAAACAAAAGGTTTGCCATTCGCTCTTGTTGGCGGGTATCATACGTCGTTATGTGTCTGTCGTCTGGGGTGTGTGTTGTATGTCCAGTGTCTGTTTATAATAAATGCTTCCTGTTTCTGTTTCTGTTTCCCTCTGCTGTTGTCAGTTTTGACCTTCATGCAAGCAGATCAGAGAGCAAATTAGGAGCCTGAACGTACCTCAACCGCCCTTCTTTCCAGCTCAACGCAAACGATCCTCAAGAAACTCAAGGGGCTCAGAGCCATGGGTATAAAGTCTCGCTGCTGCCGCTTCCCAAGTCCAGCCCTTTCCAAAACAAGGCACTATCCTCAAAGGATGTCGAATCCTCATCCAAAACTCCTCCCCATCAAAAGCTCATAATAAGCCCTCTGCTCCGAATCAAACAAAAAGTCATCATCCCCACCATCGTACACTCCACCATTCCCTCCATTCCCATATGCATTACCACCCCCACCGCCGCCGCCCACGCCACCAGCTATACTGCTGAGGCCGTTATGGCTCTGATTTGCGGCAGCCATGGGATCAGGATTCGATCCCATGCTGTAAAAGTCGGCTATGGTTTCGTCGGGCGCGAAGCCGAGGGGGCGGAGGGTTTGGGATTCTCGGGAGGAGCTGCTCTTGTTAATACCATGGCCGAAATAGGGAGAGGGGAGATATGAAACGTACGATTGAGCAGCGTCTTTGGCTACGATATCGGATAGTGTCGAGTCGTTTATTGTGAATTTGGGTGTGGTGGTGTTGAGGGTGGCTATCCCACTGCTGACGCCGGCGCCAGGACGGGTTACTGGTGTTGTTGTTGTCGTCGCTGTTGTCGCTGCTGGTGCTGCTGGTTGTAGTAATGGTGGTGGCGGTGGTATCGACGGTCCTGGTGATTCCGTTGGGGATATCGACGTTCGTCTCTCCCCTCCTCCTACTCCTCCTCCTGCTCCTCCTGCTCCCGCTCCCGCCGACTGCTGCTGCTGCTGCTGCTGCTGCTGTAACTGCACCAGATCCCTCGCTACTTGTCTCCTTTGTTCCGTTTCTCGAGCGAACCGTTTTGCGGGTGGTGGTTGTCCTCCTCCTATTCCTCCTACTGCTTGAGCCACAACGCTCGGAGACCCAGCCACACCACCCATTTCTTCATCTTCTGATCCTCCATCCTGCCCATCTTGCCCCTGGCCCTCCTCGCCTCCTCCCCCAGGCACCCCCGGCCTCTGCGCCCCAAAAAACGCTCTAAAAACTCCGCTCCCCTGCCACCTAGCAATCAATCCCTCCTGCGCATTCGCATCCTTGATACTCGCAATAATCTGCTTCCCCTGGGTGCCCGCCGCCCTTAAATGGCCCTCTATCAAAGCGTCTAGTCCGGGGATGGCGCCAAGGACGGCTCCCCATGCTGCGGCGCTCTCTTTGTAGGTGTTGAGAGCGGTGCGGTAACCCTTTTGGGGACCTCGACGTTTTGTTGGGCGCAGGTACAGACAGGGTTTGTTGTGTTTGGTGCAGACGGAGCATTTGGGTTGGCCGTTGTCGCAGGGTTGGTGGTTGACGTGGCAGAAGTCGCAGCTGAGGGGGGTGTTAGTTGTGGTAATGTGGGAGATGGGGGTGGGATGGGGTAAGGAGGGGAGGGGGAGGTGGGCGAGGGGATGCATGAGGGAAGGGGATCAGTACATGCAGATGGGGGAAAGGGGGCGGCATGAGGGGTATGGGAAGTGGGGAGGCCATGGAATCAGAGGACTCACGCTCGTGAAGCCTTTTTGCGCTTCCGTGGGTTGACGGGCTCGGAACCGGCGTCGGCGCCTGTGTCGGAGGGCGGAGGTCCCGGTGTTGATGTTGACGGTCCGGGGACGGGAGCCGAGGCGGGAGTGGTCACTGATGGGCCGGCTTGTTGCTGCTGATGTGGGGGCGATGGATGAGCGGAAGTTTGGGCTGAGGGGGTCATGGTTTGAGACTTTCGGGTCTCATCATGGACATTATTTGGCTGTTGGGCCTGTTCCTCAGCGGCGCCGGAGTCCTCCATCTGGATGGTGTGTGTGAGACAAGGTGTTCAAGGCGGAGCCCCATAGACAGATGGAGTCCAATTGCCGGGAGACGGGAAGTCGGAAACTACGGAGAGATGGGATGAGGCTGAGATACCGACACGACGGACCCGAGCACCAAGCATGCAGCAAGTTCGGGTGAGAATATTTCTGAGATTGGACGACGATGAAAGTGACGACGATGGTGAGTCCTCCAAAGTTTGGCTGGGGAATTGATAGCGCGGGCCGCGTCGTTAATGGCTGGGCGCAGTTCAGTTGCCAAGAAGTGATACGATGCTACCAACAATGGCGCTAACGCCGACGCCGGGGCTGACTCCGATGAGGCTCCGGGTAGGGGACTTTACGGTGATGAGATGGGAAAGGTAGCTGAGTAAGATTATCATTTGTAAACATGGAGAGATGCGGAATATCTAACAATCCAAAAGGTGAGGATGATGGCCACAATGGAGGTTTGGTCAGACCGACGGGAGATGAACCTCTATAAGACAGAACATTGTCACGAAATGACAGTGCTCTATCTGGATTCAAGGAAGACAGGTAAGCAAACACATCAGTCATATCCAGAGAAGGACTAACAAATGGAGAGCATGACCCAAATCCTGGGGAACCGAAGCTCATGGGGTTGATATACAGTCTTTGATGCCCACTTGATCAAAATTCAAGAGACGGCGACGCAGAACGGGAAGTGAAGAAGGGAGATGCCGGACGGCGGAAGTGAGGTGGAGTTAAGACCTCACCAAGATTGCGGGGAAAGCCCACTGCAGCTTGGCCTGCACGCCCGCATGTGGTGGTTGCAGTGGGGGATCTCAGGGACTTCCTTCCGCTCCTCCACGGGGTAAGCTAGCAACGGAAAGCTTGATGGGAGATACATTTTCCCGCTTCAGGCCTCATGGAAATCCCGTGTGTCACAATCTGCCGAACGTCCAGAACATAGCCAAAACACCAATCATCGATTCTGGCGGTTGATGATGGCTGCCAAGGAGGTCAATCAGCATGACTTCTTGAACAGCAGTGCAACCGCATCACGTCCTTCATGAGCCCACGATATTGACCTCACTACCACGCCTTCAGACCACATCGGCTACATCGACGTTACATTGCCGTGACCCGGTCCCGGTCAAAGTCTTAGTGAGCGGATCTCGACCTTTCAACTTGCTCTTTTAGATACCCTTTGACCCCACGTGCTGGCCGACACCCATTGACGAACCCAAATTCAGCATCTTTGACATCGACAACATCTTTATCCATACGGCCACTCATCTCACATAAAGGGGAATTCGGAGAACGAGGGATATCAACGAAGCGGTATATGTGAGGGGCAACAGCACATCAGCCCCAACGTCTTCAACAAGCAACACCACCCCATACACAGCCAGGAGCCATGTTAGGGCCGAGGAATGAACGGGTATTCGATCCGAACGCGTCCATTGTCCTCGTTGGATGTCGAGGAGCTGGAAAGCGCACTCTCGGATTCATGGGCGCCCTTCATCTGCGCCGCCGCCTAGTCACCGAGGACCACTATTTCGAGAAGCTCACTGGCATGTCCCGCGGCCAGTTCCTCCTACAGCACGGGAAGAATCTCTTTGCCCGTCAGGATGTTGAAGTTTTCAAGCGCATGCTCGACAGCAACAGGACCGGGTGCATCATTGAGTGCGGTATGAGCAGTCTCAGCGAGGAGGCCCAAGACGCCTTGCGCGAGTACTGCAGGACGAATCCCGTCGTCTATATCCACAGGGAAAGGGAACAAATAGCTGCTTTGCTGGACGCGACGGATGCCACGGCCCTTCTCAAGGCGGATGAGAAGCATAGGGAGTGCTCCAACTTTGAGTTCTACAACTTGGACGACTCGGCAACCCATTTCATCGGTACCTCCACAGCAGCGGATAGCCGACAGCCGGTTCCATCAAAATTACTCAATGTCCGGGAAGATTTTACGAAATTCCTGGATCAGATTACCGGCAGAGGCGCAACCAAAGCGTGGCTGGAAAGTCCCTTTTCAGTTGCCGCCATCCCTCCCGAGTTCCGCTCCTATTCATACGCCCTACGCCTTCGCCTATCATACCTCCGGGAAATGGATATGGAATTGGAGGAATTTGAGGCCACCGGAGATTGTGTTGAGTTCATCATCGACCAGTGGCCCGATGATGTCGTGGAAGTGGTTTCAAAACAGGTAGCTCTCCTCAGGAGGAAGCTAGGGTTGCCCATCATATACCACGTGGAAGAGAACCCCAGAGGACAACGGCGAAGGGCACCAGAGGAGAAGAACCCAGTGGACTCAGATCTTCTTGAACTAGGCCTACGGCTGGGCGTCGAGTATCTGAGCTTGGATTTGCAGCGCGACGAATCTCTCATACAACGAGCACTTCGTTACAAGGGCCGGTCCAAGGTCATAGGAAACTACTGGTACATGGGCTTCGGAGCTCCCCCATGGCACGACGACCAGCACCTCGAGAACTACCGACGCGCACAGTCTCTCGGCTGCGACCTGATCCGGATGGCTCGCTTCTCAACAGGCGATAGCCCCGTCGAATATCTCGAGTCCTTCAAGAAGCGAGTCGAACAAACCATTCCCAGCCCGCGCCCACCACTCGTAGCCTATGATTTCTCCGTCCTGGGCATCCGCACGCCCTTACAAAGCAAGATCCTCAACCCCGTTAAGCACCCCGACATGGACACCGACCAAGACTTCCTCGCCATCATCAGCACCTACCGGCACTCCTACGGCCTCGAGTTCCAACAGTTCCTCCTCGACCCGCTCGAGTTCTACGTCACGGGGTCCAACGTCTCCTGGTCTCTTTCCCCCGCAATGCAAAACGCCGCCTACGAGTTCTCGGGAATGCCGCACACCTTCCAAGCCGTCACCTGTTCTACCTTGGACCGGCTCACCCAGATTTGTCTGTCCGACACCTTCGGCGGCGCCAACCTGACCGCTCCCTTTAAAGTGGCCATCATGCCCCAGCTCAAAGTCAAGTCGCACCACGCCACCGCCATCGGCGCCGTCAACGTCGTGCTGCCGCTCAGAGGCAAGACTAACGCGATTCTGGACCATGCCAACTCCCGCAACAAGGCCGGTGCCGCGCAGGAGTTTTTCGGTGATAATACTGATTGGAGCTCCATCTTTACTTGTCTCCGGCGCGCTATTAGTCCGAGGAATTACGTCCAGCCTTCTAAGACCACGGGGCTGGTCATCGGCGCGGGAGGCATGGCCCGCGCGGCTATTTACGCGCTTATTCAGCTTGGTTGTAGGAATATTTTCATCTATAACCGGACGGTGGAGAGGGCGAGGGAGGTGGCGGAGCATTTTAATAGTTGGGCTAAAGGGCAGCAGGGGATGATGAAACCGGGTCTGGATGGGCAAGTACCGGCATTGGAGATTTGCAGGGTCATTGAGAGGTTGGCGGATCCGTGGCCCGAGGGGTATCAGTTGCCTACTATGGTGATTTCGTGTGTGCCGGCGACGAGTTTGGATGGGACACGGCCGGCGGATTTTGTGATGCCGGTGGGGTGGTTGGGGAGTCCGACGGGGGGTGTGGTTGTTGAGGTAAGCGGTTTTCTTTTCTTTCTCTTCTTTTCTCGGGTTGTCTGTTATTTCTCAGCGTCCTGCCCCGGAGCAAGCGGTTTCTTTCCACTTGTCCTCTTGGCCTTTCCTTTCCTTGCTGGCCTGCCATACATCCTTCACCACCTCATCTCTCTCCTCCCTCTTTCACCCATAACCACTCCTTACGACCTACTCAACGCCAACTAACACCCCCCCACAGCTCGCCTACGAACCACTCATCACGCCCCTAGTCGCCCAAATGTACGCCTACCGCGACCAAGTCAACCCCTCCTGGGTAGTGGTCGACGGTCTCGAGGTCGTCGCCGAGATGGCCATCGAAGCTTTTGAGTTGATGACGGGAAGGATGGCACCCAAGAGGCTGATGAAGGAGGTCTGCAGGAGAACCTGGGAGCAGCAGCAGAGAGGTGGTGGAGATGGGGCTTCGGGGTTGGTTTTGTGATGAGTGAATACCTGCCTATTTTACCTAATTCTTGTTTTGATGGATCACGGACTTGATCAAACTGGAGCATGTGGATGTGGCATGAGTGACTAAGACCGTTCTGGTGTTGACGCTCCAGCCTTATTCGGCAAGTTACCTTATATATCTAACAACAACCAGAGAACCCTTGCGGTTTTTCCTTCCACCTTTTTCTTCCTATCTTACTGGTTTGTCTTACCATTTGACAACCGAGTGGTCAACTCTTTCCACAGCGGATCAACACGCAAAGCTCACCTTCGTCAGCCTCCCGTTTGATATTAGATCTCTGATCTACAAGCTGGTCCTAGAAGATGGCCTCGACCAATTTACAACCGACGACGAGACTACCTACCCAAGGCGATACCTCGGAACACGCACGTCTGACCCGGCAACTAGCCAATGCCTACCAGCTCATGACCCAGCAGCTGGCCAACCTGAAAAGAATTTGCCGTCCTATCCCGCCAGTTTGAAGAAGGGGCGTTTGAGTACCTTGTCCAGGGGGTATGGGTCACGAAATCGTCCGACCGGTGGGAGTCTGTGGTTTGTGTGAAGGTGAAGGGCATGGTGGGCGCTAAGGTTCGGCTGTCCCGCAACGCTGCGTTTGTGGCAGCTGGTGATATTGGCGGCTTGGTGTTGTCCCACTGGTGGAAGGTTTTGGGCGTGCATGGGTGAAGGGAATTGCAGACGTTAAGGTTATGAGGTCCCGCAAACGATGTGTTTACCTACAGTATTTCGTGATAGTGAAGGCTTGGTGTTGTCCAAGTGAATGCTCCTCCGTGGCGTTCAAGTGAAGGGATCTTTGGTAGAGGTTTTCTAACCCTCCCGAGCACAACCCCGAAAGTACCTATTTATAGCTCCTGTACTCTCCAATTTCTGGTTTTCTCGATTTTCTTCTCCTTTTTTTCCCACATCAACCACAAACACTCAGCAACAAGCAAATTACCCTTGGCTCTTTCCCCTGCTGCTTTTCTTTTCTCATTTCACCGTTCTCTTTACCTTCGACTGCCGACCGGTAAACTTCTCCAACGATGGATCAGAACGGAAAGATCACCTTCTTCGTCCTCCCAGCTGAGATCAGATCTCTGATCTACAAGTTGGTCTTGGAGGACGACCTCGACATACCTGTATATACGAACACCAACCAAGAGATCAGCCACACCGGCACCATCCCCTTCGAACACCTCCAACAGCAATCGGTCAACCTCAAGAGGCTGGCCGTCATATCCCGCCAGGTCAAGGAAGAGGCACTGGAGCAGTTTCACCGCTTCACCCAGCTGTACGTGCGGCATCAACCGCACTACGGGTTCTGGCCAGAAAACGGCCCGCTGACCGACTATGAGCGAGCAGTGGACCTGATCATCAGCGAGCCCGTACTCCGGGAAGCTAGACACGTCCGCTGGACGGTGATGCTAGCCAGCGACGAGGGTGTCTTCTTCCCCTACCATCATGACTTTGTAATCGTCCGTAGCCAAGTAGTCAACAATTTCATCACATTGCACTCGAAGTTATAACCCATTTGCTACATACCTATCCACCCGAATGGTCGTAAGAATAACCCGAACACGCCATGGCGAGTACATCACACCTTCGGTGTTCTCCATCACGCATCCAAGCGTCTTTATGATATGTTTGGACCCAGCTTCTAAGCAGTTCCTGGATGGAAGAATCCCCAAGGAACTCTGGTCGATGTATTTTCAAATTATTGTGATCCCTATTACAGTTTTCTCACGGCCTTTCCCAACCACGACGAGCGGTATTGGGCTGTCCGTGTTCGGTTGATTTTTACGACCGCTCGTCAATTCAAAATTAAAAACTACGACATATATTCCCTGTTTTGGCCACATATGCCCTTGGCGTTGGAGAAATGTTCCAGTCCGATCCTGTGGATTGAAGCGCACGCAAGTTACGGTGGTGTACAATGCTTGTAGATTTTCACTAACCGGGCAGAGGAGCACATTATGCTGGCGCATGCCCCTTTTCCATTCAGGTCGGAGTTCGTATGAACTCCAGTTAGCCAAAGTGGCGGGTCAGGTACAAGATGTAGGTTGCAGGCTAGGAAGGTGGAAGGTGCGTCTGGCAGCATGTACCTATCTCTGCGATGCAGAGAAGACCTTGAACCTTCCTGCTGCGCTTTCAYGACACCTTGGCTTCTGCCAACTTGATTTTTTTTATTTCGAGCTGCACTAAAATTATTTAATTCCTTCTCTCCCAGCTCCTCTCTCCCCTTAGCCAGCTCCTCATTCCTCTTCATCTTCCTCCTTGCGCACCCTACTAAAAATATTTCCTATCCCCCGCACACACTCAAGAACAACCAAGCAACTCCTGCCTCTCTTCAACCACCTTGCCTTTCCCCTCCTCCTACCGCTCTCTACGCCACTCGCTGCTGCTCTCATCGACGATCGCTCCGCTCCAACTTCCGCCCCAGGTACTGCTCACCACCGTGATGCAGACATGGACTCCACAATGACAAATCAAAGCAAAATCTCCTTCCTGAGGATCCCACCGGAGGTCAGAATCCGAATTTACAGGCTGACATGGGACCTCGACCATGAACCGTACAACTTCGAAGTACTCGAAGCGTATCATGACAAAGGCGCCGTGAGACACGACCTTCTCAAAGACCAGCTGATTCAGCTTCGAAAACTAGGCAGTCTATGCAAGACCATCCGAAACGAAGCCCTCACCGAGTTCTTCTGGCAGACGCAGGTCTATTTGCGTCACGAGCCCTACTCGAACTTGGACGGTGCTTGGTATTCGGACGAGTACCAGCAGGGTCTCGACCTGATCATCAGGGACCCGCTCCTCGCCAAGTATACCAGGCACGTCTACTGGGCCATAATGCTCGATAAAGATGAGGAGGATATTGATCGGCGCATGCATAGAGGGATCCGGGAGTACGATCCTGACTTTGAGGTGCCTAACATGCCCTGGCCCTACGAATCCTATTACTTTGTCATGCGGTTACCGAATCTGACGACGCTCCATGTCGACGTCGAAACCTACAAGGATTGGCGCGATTTGCGCATGTGGTCTCGGTGTATGGCTGAGCTTTATGAGTGGCCCACGATGAAGAAGCTCACTCTTCGACTTACCTTCAAGACGGCCAAGAGCATTGTCAAGAAGGCATACCATTCGCGGTTTGTCAGGCGAGGACGCCCACAGGAGCGATTGACGAGGAATATCTTGAACCATCTCCTGACGCTCCCCAAGGTATGTCTCCTCCACCTTACCATGATCATCTTTGTACCCAATCCACCCGTCTTTCCTTTTTGATCCGTGAACACCGCAGACAATATGGATCGTTATTTAACTCACCTTCTGCCTCGACAGGATACGTACCAAAACGCTCCATGCCACATCATCCAAAACCATTTTGGCTATATGTGTCCGGTATGGCCTCGTGAGGAACGGTTCTAAGTCCATCGACCTTGAGCATTCTCGCCGCGACATCTCTCCTCCGTCCTCCAGCAACACTGGACCCAATGCCTCGACAATTTCACGGCCTCTATAAGGGGAAGAGCTTGATTCTCATGACTTCAACGAGTAAAGCGAGTCACGGGTTCCCAAGCAAGGTGCCAGAAAAGAACTGAATTGTATATAACATTAAGGTCCGGCCTCTTCTTCGTATTGTTGTTTTTCCCTCTCGTTGTTTTGTTCACCCTGTCACTTTATGCTATTCCACGTGTCATGGGCCCATAACGCCCGCAGGAGTCATCTCATGTTGTCGCGACCAGGAGAATTGCAAGTTGGGCGGCTCGGAAAAAAACGCCCAAAACCTTGACGACCCTTCACTGAACATTCCAAAACCTTGACAACCATTCACCAGACCACCCTTCACTAAACATACAATTCACCGCCCGGCTTGTGCACGCTCGGGAGAATATTTCGGTCCAAAATGGGTGCCACTATAAATACTTGCCCGTTCTACATCTTCCTCACCTCTTCCTGATTTTGTGCACCTTTGGGGAAACGTATCTCCAACCTCGACCGGCTCTCAGCTCTCCTGCACGGGTCCTGGAAGCTGTTACTGTTGGGAAGTCGTTACTTACCGATACCTCTAACTTGTAGGGTGCCGTATTTTCAACCAAGGTAGACGGTATACTCGGGCTGGTTGGCCGACCATTCACTCCGAGCTCATGCCTGCCGTGTACCGGAAATTCTTTCCGCGTTCCTCAAATTGTGGGCTCTACTTCTGCCTAGACCTGCCCTTTTCAAATCCATTCTTCCGCAACCATTCTCTTCTACCGCTTCTCAGCCCATCAGTTATTCATCACTTTTCTCCGTCGCCACACCAAGGGAAACCACAGCACCGCTTGCCTTTGGAGCTGGAGTCACTTCCCCCAAGACAGAATGGACTCCCATTCGGTATTCCCCTTTCTCCGTCTTCCGGCTGAGCTCAGGCTCGAGACCTACAAGCACGTCTGGACCGTTCCGGAGGCAAAATACGTATACCGGCCCAACGCCTACGCCCACGACAGCGAGTTGAGGCTCTCAGTCGACTACCTGAAAGCTCAACTTTCGGCAATCCGCAAGCTGGGCGCCATCAGCCAGCGCATCCGCGAGGAAGCTTACCTGGAATATTTCGATCACACGCAAATCATTCTCCGCTATGATGATGCCTGGAACGTCGACCCCATGTTTGGTGGCCCCGCCGACTGGGACGACCGCAACAGAAGGGCGCTGTACATCCTCAGCAGCTCGTACCTGCTCCAGACCCAGGCGCGACACGTCTACCTGCACTGGCCCGCTCGCCGTGGAGATCTTGAACTCGAGGCGTTCTTTCTAGGCAAGTCCCGCGTGCGCGCTCGGCGGCAGCAAGACCTCCTCAACGAGCAGTGGGTTCTTGAGTGTGTCTCTCGCTTCAAGAACCTGAGGAGTCTGGATGTTCATGTGGATAATAATGGCTCGGCTTATATGATGACAGAACATTACTGGAAAGGACGTGGACGTATGCATGAGCTTGATCATCCCGATCCCGATCACGATTACGCTTACAAAAAGGAGCTCAAGCGTATGTTCTATGACGACGAGCGCCGCGCAAACCTGATCGAGGGGTTGAAGACGCACCATCGGAAGTTGGAGAAGGCGGTTGTGCGGACGGATATCAGCGACCCCGAAGTTATCAAGCTGATGGATGAGCATAAGGCGTTTAAGTGGTGGCGCCGGCTCAAGAAGGACATCGCAGTTTTGGCTTCTGAAGGCCCTTCCAGCGCGGTATGTATATGATTTTCGTTCTGCATGCAATCAACCTATCCTTCCCAGCCCCTTTGCATTTGGCTCAGTAGAATTTGAGGGAGCAGTCCGCTAACATGTCCGTGTACAATTGCCGTAGGATGAGGAGAAGGAGGACACATACGTGTTCAAGCAACACATCGGCAGTCTCAAGCTTTGTTAGCCGAGGGCATATACGGTTTCCGAGCACACAAACGACCGCCCAGCAGGCCATGCCAATGGTGAGAGGTAGAAAATCCGTGTGTTTCGCGACGGTTTGGCGTAGGAAGATTCTAAACGGTGTCGAGTCCATGTATTATGATAAGCACAGTGCGTCGGTTGGGGAGGACTTGAACATGTCAAAACATCCACGACATGGAGCTACAGACCATGGGAGAAGATCTTGGGCATGAAGATCAAGGGACAGACATGAGGTAGGAAGAAGTGATGGAAGGGAACAGGGAGGCAAAAGGTGGAGAGATCCAACGATTTGATGGAAGTGGTTGAAATGATGGGAAAAGGTAGAAAGTCAAAGGGCTTGGGGGGCCCGGGTTTTCATACACGATTCCCGGGAGCCCACCAGACTTCCAATCAGCCGTCTGGCTTATCCTTGTGAATAGCTTCCTCGAATGCCCTAGCTTCCTTCCCCTTTGTGATGGGTCCCTTCTGTCCCTGACGACAGCCTCCTTCTCACAGTAGGGTATACCTTCTACATATCATAGGCTTCTTAAAGCCCTTGTCAGGGCTCAAAAACGCAATTACAATAGGGGGAAAGAAAAGGGGCACAGAGAGCATGCCTTTGCCCGGAGGTGCTTGTGTATTACATGCCGTATGCGTTTTCTGTATTTCTTGTTTAATTAATACAAATGGAGGGCCATACTCATCTCGAAATCGAAGTAGGTCACTCGCTTTGAGGAAAAAGCCGTCTTTTTTCCCTTGCCACACTGAACTCTTCACAAAGGATCAACCAACGCAACTTTCACGACGAGCGTAAACCGAACACTGTAGGCAAACGCACATCAACTATTCGTCTTTCTCCTTTTGGCCCTGTCTGTCTAGTACCTAGTTCCCAAAGTCCCCAAACATGAAGTTATCCATCAATATCTAGCATGTCAAGCTCCTTTTCTCTCTTTTCCCAGAGACATACATCCATCCCATCACCAGTCCCATCACCAGTCTAACACCAAGTAAAAACCGGATTCCTGCTCTTCACAGCCTCCAACCTCTCCACAATCACCTTCCTCTGATTCCCCTCCATCCCCTCCGCCGCCGCGTACCCTAAGTCTCCTCCGGCATCCAACTCGTCCACATCCCCATTCACATTCGCATACGTACCAAACACGCCTTCCCCAGCTCCTTCGAGACTCCATTCCCTTGCATGCCCGTTGTGGGAGTAACTGGTACTGTACATCTGACTAGCAATGGTGTTACCGACCTTTCGGCTCGCGGGCGTAGCAAAGCTGAAGCGGCGCTCGTGATAGCCTGCTTGGCCGGCAGCGCCGGGGCCGGCGGAACCGTCGCGTTCGGGGTTGTACATGTTTAGACCGTTGGCTGGGGGCCGGAGAGAGATGGGATAGTGCTTTCGGGTGGCTGTGGTGTTGTCGGACTCGCTGCGTCGGGGAGGCGAGGCCAGGGGGTGGTCGATTGTTCCCGTGGTCCCGTTAGGAGGGGAGATGTGACCTTCTGGTAGGGATTGGGGGTAGTCGTTGTATATAGCTGCGGGACTAGCGATCTCGAACCGGCCGGGGTGAGGAAGGTCGGTGTTGTTGCTGGAGCCGAGACCGAGGAGATCAGCGACCGCGGGCTTGGATGAGTTGCCGGCGAAGCCAATGTCCATTTCTTCTTCGTCGATGGCGGTCTTATGCCTGTTACCGGTCGCGAAGTAATCCGTTTGTCCTTGGTGCTGTTCACGGTCGGCGGCGGCAGCGGCAGCGGCCTGGCGACGCATCTCGGCGCTGGGAGCCCTCATGGGAACGGCCACGGGGACGTCAACGAGGTCGTCCCAGACGCAAACCTTGGCGCGGCGAGTCAGTTCTAGGGGACCGTGGTCGGGCGTTTTAAGCGTTTCGACCACGTTCCAGGCTTGACCTTTCATGACGGCGATTTGCTTTGCAAACATGCGCTCTTGGAAATCGGGATCGATCTGAAAGACTCGTCTAAGGGCGAGTTGAGTTTGGCTCCACCAAGCGGTGGATGTTAGTAGAGGGAGGAAGTGGTCTCTTGTCTTCTGGGAGAATGGTCGGCCGATGAGGTCGACTGGTAGGAAAAGCCATCCGAATGGGAAGCTAGAGTCATTGTTAGCAACAGTTAACCAACAGAATACCAGACAAACGTACCTCCTCCAAGCGTCAGGGTGTTTCCACGGCCACGACAAAGAGTTATCAATAGCTCCGATCGTGATCTTCGGATCGTTATTCGCCGTCCCCGTCGACGTCGACGCATCCATTGGCTTCTGCGTCCTATAAGGATATGAGGCCCTCGTTTTAGGAGGTCCCCTTTGACTCAGGTCCACCGGTCTAGGCCCTTGTTCCGTCGCATCATCGTCCTCTTCCCTCTCTTCGGTATTCGTGTTAAGATGCACCGGCTCCGACACTATCGACACCTCCTGGGTTTCCCAATCCACCTTGATCATCCAATTGTCCAACCCTCTGTCCGTATTCCGCATGATGTAATCCAAAATGACCAACTTCTCCAGCTCCTCCCTGAAAGCCTGCTTCAGGGTGGGCGTCCAGACAAAGTTGCCTGGCCCCGGCGTAGGGGAGGCTGGACTGCCGTTCTCGTCGTCACTGTCACCCTCGCCCGCTGGCGAGCTGCCGGGGCGGCAACTGTCCACCCAACGCTTCTTTTTCTTCCGGTGCGGATCATTGGTCCGGAACCCGGAGAGGTACTGGTCTGGCCATGGGTGTTCTCGAAGGAAGAGGTTGGCGTCCTTGAATCCCTTGAGGAAGACCTGGAAGCTACCTGGTTTGGCGGGTAGTGTTTTCTTGTTCCGGGAGTAGCTGTAGCGGTCCCAGAATGGGTAGTGGAAGGATTTGGAGGAGAGGTAGACGACGTCGGTGTAGGGGACCATATGTGTGCGGAGCTGGGCGTCGAGAACGTAAGCGGCGGCTTCGCTGACGTAGGAAAGGTTGGGAATCAAGCTGTAACAGAGACACATGTCAGTAAAAGGCCGTTCTGCAGACGACAGACAGGAGAACATACCAAGCCCTGCCAAAACAACAAGGAAACAGATTCCGATGAATCCACTTATTCCACTTCGGATTACCCGCCGCATACGGCTCCTCGTCCTTGGGTTTAAACACACCCACCACCTTGCCCTCCGTATTTCTCGCAAAGTAACTCCCCGAAGACCCCTGGGAGATCATCCTCGGATGCACCCCCTGCTCAATCGCCGTCCTGACACTATCCACAATCGCCTCGAACTCCGCCTTGGTCATGTACCCCGGCTCCGGCCTAGCCAGCATCTCCGCCGTGACGGGCCGCACGCCCTCGGGTGCTTGGAAGACGGTATGGTGAATCTCGAGCTGCTCATCCTCCTCCCCGCCCTTCTTCTTGCCGCGCTTGAACTTGCTGGCGATCTCATCGGCCCAGCGCTCCAGACGCGCGTTGATGGCTTTGAGGTCCACGCCCGAGTTGCTCCGTTGTCGTGGTCCCCGGCTGCCCTTTCTTCCGCCGGTGGGCCGGAAAGAGGTGCCGGACATCTTGGGGCTGGTCATGCCCGAATGCGGGCGCGGTTGCGTGATGGCTGCATAGCGGGGTGCGGAGGCGGGCTGGAGCGAGGCTACGCTATAGTCGAGGGCATCTGTGTCCGAGTCGTCGCTGAATTGGTCGGCTTGGGCGAGGCGTTCGTAGCCCGTCGTGGCGGGCCGTGTGCGTGGCATCGTGATGGTTTCTGGGGATTATGTTTGTGTGTTCCTGTAGCTCGGTTGTTGGGTCGAATTGCTTGGCGAGCTACTAGTCACCGGTCTGGTAGACTTGGGTTCGCGTGATGTTGTTATCGGTGCCAAGCGAGCGTTGTAGGTGTCGAGGAAGCTGTGTTTATGCCGTGACCATTGTGGCCTGGGAGAAGCGAAGCAGACTGTGGTATGCAGGTTCGGAGGTTGATGTCGTAATCGTCGATGGCTCGGCTCGGTCGAAAGCGAAAGGGGAAGGTCGGGGATGCCACAAGCTCTCTCGAGATCCGAAGGCGGGGAGGCTGGAACAACACGATTGACAGGTAAATAGAAGTGGAAGCAGCTGGGATGCTGGTCGATATTAATACAACGTAAATGGATTACAAAGTGTCGCCCTCTCTGGGGAAATCTAGTAGTCGTAATGATGATGATATATCGAATGGTGTTGCTGTTGTCTCGGAGGGATGGTTGTTAAATCCGCCGCGTGTACTCGTAGAGGTCAATCCCAAGGAGTCTTGGTAGCTGAGGCGTCCTGTAGGTCTCGAATCTCGTTTGTTGATTGGTGATTGCCCGCTCGATCCGAAACTTCCTCGATTGTATCAAACGATGCTTGCCGGTTATGCTTGCAATTACTCGACACTGGGCCTTTGTTTGAAGTCGGGAGTTGTTGTTTGTTTGTTTCCCGATATTGCAGTGGCAGGCACTGGAGAAAGACAAGTGTGGGTGGAAGTGGGAAGAGGAACAATGAGTGGGATGGAACACCATTTGGAACCCGAATGGAACGGCGGGACACGCTCCCAAGGCCGGGCTTCAACAAGTGCGACGCCTAGGGCGGTGGGCGACCAACCTTGCTAGCAGATGGAACCCCCCGGCCGCGCCCACTCAATTCGCTGAAACACCCCGACGGACGCGTGCGTCTAGGACCATGCACTAACAATTATTTGCAGATCATTCACGCCAGGGTGGATCTATCCATTTTCAGCCCCTGAATCAACATCAACAATCACAACACCACAACAATCATCAACGTCACGGCATCACTCGTCCACGAGGCATGGATGTCACCATACTTTCCACGATTTCAATCAACATTAATAATAAATGGTATTAATGAGCAATCTTGTTGGATCAAGCAATCCTCATCACTTTGCAGCTGAGTAAGTGTCGCAATATTTAATCGCACTTCCGTTCAATTTCATCAGTCATCAAACCATAAAAGGCCATTCCGCACCGCAGTACGCAAATCAACCAACTATCTTCAAGCTGGCCCCTTGGAGGTAAAATCCGTTCCATAATGCCAATTGTCTACTCGTACATGCCTTTTCCATTCCGTCCCATGCCATTTCAAATGCTCCAAATGCCTCTGCTAAATAGCAAGAGGTCTTTTTAAGAAAATTTAATCCCTAATGTCCTGTCCGTGAGCCATAAAAGCAAATAATGTCCTTGGGTATAGCCGGGTGCCGATGCGCCGATGCTGATGCAAATGTCCCAAGCCAAAGCAAACCCCTAACCCCCTACCCCCTAATGGAACCCAAGGTCCCTCTTCTCCTCAAAGCTCATCCCCTTCCACTTCCTGACCCTCTCGGCCTCCTCATCCTCCCTCCTAAACCTCTCCCTCAAATTCTGCGCATCATCCACATGGACCTGGGCCATGGCCAGGTCCATCGCCTGGTTGATCTCGTCGTACTGCTCCTTTGCAGTACGAACATTGCCCTCCTCGTCTTCGTCCTCGGCGGGGAAAATGCCCCGGGCCATGTTCGCCCTCTCCTCCTTGATGGCCTCGGCCCTGGCGGCTTTGCACGGCTTGCAGGCCTTCTCTGGGGCCGTGGCTTTTTCCGAGTTATCGCAGAGCCACCAGCCGCCGCGGGAGCACTTGACCGAGGTAGGCCACTCGGGGTGGGGGTCGTGGAATTCGGGCACGATCTTCTTCTTCATCGGGTGCGGCGGCTTAGCAGGGCCCCTCTTCTTCTCCTCCTCTGCCTTTTGGTGGAGCTCAGCAAATTTGACCATTAACTCGTCAAATCTTTCGCGCGGGTGGGCAGAGCGGAGCGGAACAATTTGCTGGGCGTCGAAGATCGGGAACCAACCCGGCACGTTGTCGTAGATATCGCGACCCTCGTCGCGCTGAATGGGCCGGTCGCCGATGTTAGCGTGCTTGCGCACGTCGAAGAAGTCGCCTTCTAGGTTGAGAAAGCCGTCAGACCGCTCGAAGCGGGTTTGGGTGGTCGGGATGCCGCCGAAGTTGCGGGGTACGACGGACTCAGGGTCCAGCATTCGGCCGGCTGTGACGAGGATTTGAGGTTGCCCGGCTATGATGAGGGCTTGCGGTTCAGGAAGTTCAAGGTCCGCGAGGTCGTCGTCGGAGTTGTTGTCGTTGAGGTCGGCGGCGGTTGCTTTGCCTTTGCCCTTGCCTTTGTTTTTGGCGCGGGCTTTGGCTTCTTTATGAAGGCGCTTGGCCTCTTCCTCTACGTCCTTCTGGCTCTGGAGTTTGAAGAGGTTCATGATGCGCTTCTGCTCTTCCATGTTGGCCTTGTACTCGGCCTTGCGCTTGTCGTCGGCGCGATGGAGATCCGAGACGTGGATGCTGTCCAGGTGGAGGGTCTTGCCGACGGTTTTGTTGTACTCGTCGATGTTCCTCGTGATCCCGCGCAGTAGCTCGCGGAGCTCGTGGTTGTTCTCGTCCTGGTACATTTCGAGTTCGTTCACGCGAGCCTGGGCGAGAAATCTCTGGGTGCCAACTAGGACGTTTAGGCCGCGCACGCGCTGGAGTTTGTGTCTGAGGCTCGAGAGTTCCTCGTAGATTTGCTCGTTCTCTAACTGCAGCTCTTTGACCCTTGCTTGAAAAGCATTCACTTGGGCCTGGATGTCCTTGATGTACTTGACGTAGCGTTTGGTGTCCTCGTGCTGAAAGTCGAGCCAGCCGTCGAGCTCGTGGGTGAAGCCGAAAAGCTTGCTTTTGTCGAGTTTGGAGACGTCGTCACAGGGCTGTTCAACACAATGGCCGAGAGATTCGTCGTATCGCATAAGCTTGCCGTCGTTGACCCAAGGAGCCCTGATCGTCTCGACGTGCTTCCAGGGGAAGGCTTCTGCTGCCGCTTTGTTGAGAGACTTTGCTGGGTACCTGATCGCGTTGAACATAAAGAACGGAAAGTCAGTGGATTCCTCCATGAGTTTGTGCCATGGATGCAAGAAGTATTCCGGTCCTTCAACAATCTCGCTGAGGGGGAGACCAAGGTAGGCCTCGGATGATTGGAATCTTGGGTCATTCTTGCGATCAACTATCGCGGTGGAGGACTCGCCCTCTTCGTCCATCATGTTGTTGCCAGGCAAAATGGTCGCTTGTGCCAAGATGGTCGCTCCTGACATATCAGAGTCGGTGCTGGCATAACTGGTGGCATAACTGGTGGCATAACTGGTGGCATAACTGGTGGCATAACTGGTACTAGCCAAGGTCGGCGATGAGGCTGGAAGGGGGACATCTTGAGGGTTGGACGACGGAAGGGGGATATTGTGAGGGCCGGAGGGACGGCTACTGGCCATGAGCCAGCGTGGGGTTCTCTGGCCCGGAAAAGAAGGGCGAGGAGGGCGAGACATGTTCTTGAAACGGTAAGCAGTCACTAGACTGATAGCTAGGGTAGGTCTGGGGCACGTCATGAGTCGGCCCACAACGGGGTTGGGGAGTGAGATCGTGTCCCGCGTAGGGCGGGGTCTTCTTGGGTTAACCATCTTGTTGTCGCGTTCGACAACTGAAGAAAGAGAGTCGGATGCGCGCGACACTCGTGCGGCTTCGTTGTTGAAGCGTACCTTTTTTGGTGAAGAAGGAGGTGATAATCGATGAGGTCTGGTAGTGAAGACCGAGATAGTTGACGAGTGGATAGTCGTCGCGTTCAACAACTGGAGAGAGAGTTAGATGTGCGCGATAGTCGAGTGACATTTTTTTGAGACTTACCTCTAGGTGATGATGAAGTGATAGTCGACGTGCTGATGATCGTCGAGGTTAAAGTTGAAGAGTGTGAGAATCGACGTCTGTGATGATCGTCAAGTGATGACCGTGAACTGATGGTAGATGAGTTAGCGTTTGTTAACGAGCGTGACAGTGGATGAGGGGTATCAGGGAGTTGAGGAGCTTACCTTGTGGAAGTCGTCAGTTCACAAGTCGGCGAGGTATGGTAGTGTTTATCGACTGAAGCGGATGCGCAAAGTCGTGATGGTCGTGATGTTTTGTTACTCGTCCCGAGAGGTTGTGTGGGGTGAAGAGTTGTATGCGAGAGTAGAGGATGTGATGCGCAGATGAAGAAGTTGAAGAAGAGGATGCGCGATGGCAGAGATGTTCTTAGATAGAGGGTTATTGTGTGAGTTGAAGAGTTATTGTTCTTGCAGAGTAGGATGCTATGCGCGGCGGCAAGAATATGGGTTGCGGGTATTGTTGTTGGGTGAGAAGGAGAAGGATGAATTTTGGGTGAGGGGAGGTTGAAAAAAATTATCTTATACCCTCCTATTGTCGACGGTCACCTTCCACGGTCGCACTCCAGGTTGGTTGTCGCCGACGTAGGAAGTGAGGTTTGAAGCAGGTGGAAGTAAACACTAGTGCTGTGATAGTCAAACAGGGGAGCAGGTTGTCTGGGAAACTGGTGATGTTCTATGAACAGCCTCACGAACAGTCAAGAACAATGATGCCGTTGCCAGATCAAGTGCGGTGGTTATCAGAGGAGAGAGTACAGTCCAACTAGCGCCGTCTGTTGTTCAGTGCGCACTCGTTTCGGTACTCTCGCCGTCCTCAACAAGGCTCGGGAGTAGCCGACGGCAGCGACAGCGGACGGCCCCAATTAAAGGGGTGACGTAACGTATTCAGGTTCAGGTCTGATATTCAGCGAGCAAGTGAAGGTACTCGAGGCTTGTCCTCGAGGCTGGTGGCTTTACAAGACGGCACAACGATGGTTGTCCAGCCTTGACAGTCATCTTCCTCCGTGTTCCGTGTGTACTAGGTCGGGTATCGTCCAATCCCAATAACTTGACTCTTCATCTTCGAACCTTGGCCAGGCACACAGCACCACAGGGCACACATACCGCACCGTACTTAAGGCTGACAACCCTTAAAGTTGGTCTATCAACGGCGATAGCGACAGCAACGGTTACAACGAAGACAGAAAAGACCAAGACCACAGCACCAGATAGAAGAAAACATATCATGAGTGATTAATATCAAAGACAGCCACTAGAGCGCCATGGCCGCAACAGACCCAACCGACACCGTTTCGCGCAGTCTCTTGTCCTTCTCAAGCAACAAGATCTGCTTCTTCTTCCGCTTATTCACCGCCGACAAATCCGCGAACCTGCCACGCGCACCATGCTTGAACTTGGTGATCATATCCGACGCCGCGCCTCTCGTGACATCCTTGGGCTCGACCGGCTCCTGCCCGCGCCGAATTGTCCTGTTGATAAACGTGATCTGGCCCTCAGTCGCCGGATCGTCGCGCCATTTCATGCCTCTGTGGATAAAGTTACGAGGGTACTTTCCTTGACCCGCTGACGACGCAAGAAAGCTGTCGGCACCGTGAACGGCGTCGGCAAATGTTTCGGCCTTTAAGATCTCGCGTGGCGTCAAATAAGGAGATTTGGATGTTACAGACACGGGCAGCGTGCGCACTTCGTACGCAACCCACCGTGGTACACCTTCCACTTCCTCTTCGGGCGCAACCCTCTCCAGCTTGACGTAGGAACCGTCGGGGCCGCTGATAACGTACTTGTCTTGCCCGATCATGACCCAGGAGTACTGGCTGATAGACCGGATGTGTCTCTCGCCCGATGAGTCGGCAATCAAGTCAAACACAGACTCGTACTCAGTAAAAGTGACAGCCCACTCGCCCTGCGGCGCCGGATTCGTACGCTCAGTCGAGTGATAAACAATCTCCTTCCTCGCCTCCTCCTCCGCCCTCCGCTCTCCCTTCTCCTTCATATCTGCCACCGACGCTCCCTCAACCAACAGATCCGGATCCAGCCCAAACAGCGTCGGCGTCGTCACGATCCCCGTAGCCAAACTCGACACCATATCAATAATATGACAATTCTCCTTGCCCGGGCACAGCCTCATGCCACGTCCAATCATCTGAATCAGCAGATTCCTCGACCTTGTCGGCCTTGCCATCAAGATAGAATCGATATTGGGTATATCCGTTCCCTCGGTGAACACCCCGCAGTTCACCAGCACAGGGAACTCGAACCTTTTAAACGCATCCAGAATCTCCGCCCGCTCCTTGGCGGGCGTGTCGCCCGTCACGAACCGCGCGTCGTAGCCGTACCGCCGGAAGGTGGCCGTCATATCGGCGACGTGGGCGAGATCGACGCAAAAGACTAGAGTGGACTTGCGGTTGCCCGCTTTGGCATACCAAGTCCGCACGGCGATGTCGTTGGCCTCTTCGGAGTTGACCACGCTAGAAAGCTGGGCTATGTCGAAGTCCCCTCCAGCGCCCTTTTTGACGTTGCTTAGGTCTACCGACGAATCGACGGTGGTAAAAAGGACGTCGGATAACCACTTGTCGCCGATCATGTCGACGTAGTCCTTGTGGTAGACGATTTCATCAATGGCAGCGCCTAACCTGAGGCCGTCTGCTCGAGAAAAAGTGGCCGAGACGCCGACTAGATGGGGTGAGTCCTCCTGCTTCTGACGCAGACCAAAGTGCTCGAGGGTGCGCAGGTAGCCGGGGGCGACGATGTGGTGGGCTTCGTCGACGAGGACGAGCTTGAAGCGCGACGGGTCGAACTTGAGCAGGCGGTCGCCAGAGATGATGGACTGCAGGCTGGCGACGGTGATGTCGGCGATGCCAGAGGCTTTGACGTTGCCCATCTCGACTTCGACGGTCTTGTGCGGGTAGGTGTTGGCGCAGTGGCGGGCGGCTTGCTCGACTAGTTCTCGGCGGTGGGCGATGATGAGGGTTTGAGTGGCGTTCTCGGAGCGAGGCTCGATGCGGTCAATGAGATGGGTGAAGATGACCTTGGTGAAGGGGTTAGTAAGGGTTCACTGATGATGATTATGAGAAGGGAGTGCTCACGGTTTTGCCTGCACCGGTAGCTAATGAGACTCCCAGCCGTTTATGACCCTGGTTTATGGCAGCCAGGACTGACTGGATGCATTCTTCTTGGTAATCACGGAGTTGGATTTGTTGCGAAAGGGCATTCGTGAGACGGACTGAGTGTGTGAAGAAGCGTGGGTGGCAATTCGATCGTGCTGGGGGGATGACATATGTCCCTCTCAATGATGAGATACGTGGTGTCGTAAGGCTCAAAGCCCTAGTGGCTGTTATTAGCCTCCTCATAGCGACACTCATGGCTTCGAGTCTGCTTTGTTGACTCGTGGTGGTGATGATGCTCTCTGATCATTGACTGCCACTCGTCCCCTTTGTCCGGTCAGCAACAGCCAACGCCCATGACACTCGACTCAAAATGAAAGTTAAGAGAGTTTTATCGTAGTGACATATGATAACGAGCGACTGAGTGAACAAGAGCAATTGAAAACATGAAGATTTCACGATGTTCGCCGGACTTCGGAGGTTGTTGTTTTAGTGAGATGTTGTGGTCCAGGGCAGGCACATGCGATGGTGGTTGAAAGCTGTGCGTTTAGCAACCTCTGCCGAGATCGTTGTTCACCAATCATACCCGTTGATTTCACAGTATGTCTCTGAGAACTTCGTATTCTTTATGCATTGAATAATGCTGTTGAGAATATCGATTCCGGATAGGCCCTTAACCAGTCTCCCTCCCTCCATCATATCCCGCTCAGATCAATCATCTTATCCAGTTTCAAAGGTTCTTGTTGGCATCGTCGTCCATTGCTGGACTTGAACTTTCATCAAACAGGTGGGTCATGCTGTTAAAGAGACTGTGCTTGTCAAAAGTGCCTTGGTCGCTGTGATTGGTCCATGCACGCGATTCTGCGGTTATTGTGGAGACGGTAAAGGTACCTGATCTGCAGGCTGCCCGCTACAGAAAATTCGCAACAACCAGAAAGACTTTCACGGAGATCATCAATGAATGAAAGCTGGGTGTCTAGGAACCTCACTGATCATGGTGTAATACTCACTTGAGCTATAAACAAAATCTGGTGAGACAAACGTCGTTCCTGTCGATCAAAGTGACTTTTGGTACGAGTTCAAATTCTAGGCATCTGTTCGGTCCCCACATTCAAGTGCATGGATTTCCTCACTTCATCTTCATCTCCTTCAACTCAATCGCAACTTCCATTTCAAACGGAATGATAAGTCAGCTTGGGAAGTCGCAACTTTGTCCATGATTGCCATGATATTATTTCGTCTTTGATACATCTGAAGTTTTCCCGATTCCTCATCCAATTTAGGCAAACAAAAAGCAGTCAAATGGATTCAGAACCTGGACTCAGTGACAAGGCCGCCGGCAATAGCTCCCCCCACCATCAACGACCACGACGCTCAGTCCGAAGCCAAAGTCGAAGCCTACAACCAGAATCCCAACCAGATCATCACCATGTAAAATCCGAACCACAAAGCGACGGTGATAACGACGGAAATGACGCCGAGTCGCATTACGAAAGCGCCATCGATGATGCTGAATTCGACTACGCCCAGCTAGACGGCATCCCCCGCCGCCGACACCAGGTAGAATCGGCAGGCAGCGAATATGAACCGCCTTCAGATGAAGACGTCGACCTAGAGAAGACAAAGAGGGGAAGGTCACGCTCGCGATCAAAATCCGTCACCACCCCGCGCCCTCCAAAACGTCCATCAGACGACCTAGCCCTCCATACAGAACGCCCCCCAAAACGGCACAAAACCCCCTTCAACCACTCCTACCTCGCCCTCCTAAACGCCGACATCATTGACGCCGCTTCGCGCTTCGTTCCCACCGGCGATGAAACCACCCAACAACTGCCCCCCTCCCAAATCGGCCTAACCGTCTGGACGCCCGCCGAAAAGGAACTCTTCTTCTCCGCCGTCTCCCGCCTCGGTCCCGACTCCGCTGCCGCTGTCGCTTCCCGAATCCGCACCAAGAGCGAATTGGAAGTCGCCGAGTACCTCGAAGTCTTTCGGCAGGCAATCAAAACCAGGCAGGACCCCAAACTTGCGACCCAGGGGCAGTTGCTGCAGCCCGTGACGCCGGCCGAGGTACCGGCGGCTGTGGAGTTGAGTCAGCAGTGCTGTAATGCGCTGGAGGAGGCGGCAGATGCGGTTGCTAGCAGGCAGGAGGCGTGGGAGGAGGCGGAAGAGAGGAGGAAGTGGGGGGAGAATAGGTGGTTGATTAGGAAGGATAACGTAAAGGGGTTGGAGATGGAGGCAAGAGAGGAGAGGGAGAAGGTGAGGGAAAAGAAGCGGAGAGAAGAGAAGGGAAAGGGCAAGGATGTGGATGAAGGTGGCGATGCTGATGGAGAGGGGGAGGCGGTAGTGAAAACCGAGGAGGACGTCGACGAATTTGGCCGAAGGAAATTGCCCGCTCTGGATCTGTTCCGAGTCCGAAAGATGCTCGACCTCTCCGAGAATGTCTTCATGAACTCTACCGTCGACGACTACAACTGGAGCAGCATATCCGACGAACCTCCTGCCATTCGAGCCACCGCCCTCGAGGACTTGCATTCGCTGGTAGTCTCGCTAACGCGAAGGCTCGTGGCGGCAGTTTTATACATCAGCGAATCACGCATCAAAGCTAAACGCGCCGTTCATCCGTTAACACGAAACCTGGTCTGGAGACAGGACGTCGAAGCCGCAGTACTTTCACTCGGGTTGAAGAAGGATAGCCATCAGTTCTGGGCTGGGGCAGCAAGGAGGTTAAGGCTGAATGTTTACGGAGACGAAGACTACGATTACAAAGAGGAACTGGCGCGGAAAGAGGAAGAAGGCGTAGATGTGGACATGGAAATGATACGAGACGAACCAGAACCAATGTCCTACACCGAAGTAGAGGAAGCTCTGGGCCTCGAACACGACACCAATCACCTCAACCGTTCAGAACCCGACGACGACGACGAACATGACGAAGGTGAACAAAGCGACCTCGAATCCCTTGCCTCCCTCTCCTCCACGCCCTCCCTCGACGAGCTCGACAACCCCGACCAAAACCTCGACGAGCCCATCCAAACCGGACCAGACCCTATCGCTCCATCAAGCCCAGCCCCATCTGAACATCACCATCACCAACAAGTCGACCCCGCCGAAGACGAAGCCATTAAATCCGAAGCCAAAGAACTCCTCCGCTATTCCGCCTTACCCATGGCTATAACTTCTCGTGCTAGACAAGTACTATACGCTCGCATCCGCACGCAGCGCGCTCAGGAGGCGTACGCTGACGCGCTGGACATGCGGGCTAGTTACAAGGAAGAGAAGAGGATGTGGGAGCTGTTGGGACCAGAGCCGCCAGAGGGCTTGATCTTGGTCAAGGGGGAGATACCCGAGGAGCCGGTGGCTACGGGGAGGTATACGGGGGTTGATGAGCTGTTGGGGACGAGGGGGGTGGAAGTGGGAAGTTGGAGGGAGAAGGTTGGGGAGGGACTCGGAGGTGCCGAGTGGGAGGTTGAATGGCAGAGGCACTTAGAGGATTCCAAGGAGAGTGGAAGGTAAAGATACCGGTGAAGTGTCACTTGTGCCGTGCTTACTTGGAGTTTGGCAAATTTGTGGAAGATGGTGGAACAGAGGAAGAAGTTCGAGTAGAGGTATTTAGAGCTATCATCCCGATTCGTAAGGCACATAGCTTCAAGCTTCTCGGTGCCTAGAGCCGTCATTCTGTCTCGTCAGATATCGATCGTCCACGTTCCACACGTCTGTAAGTACGCCTTGCCAGGCACGCCTGCCTGTCACGCGCGATTATAGCAGTTGCGCTGCACAGGGTTTCCATACAGGTAGTTACGATGCGTGGATATGATCCTGTCCTCCGGGCCTGGATGGATTTTCTGGACTTCTCTCTCTTACATCTTCGGTCAGGACCGACGGGTGCAGCCAGCAGCCGCCATGGAATAGCGACGTAGTCAACCATGATAGAAAGCACTCCCCTTCTGTCGGGAAAGAAGCCATCACGACAGGAAGGAAGCCATCATGACAAGAAAAGTAGGCATCAATACAGAGGAAGGAAGACATTCCCAAGATGGCTGATCAGAAGCCGGGTTGACCACGGATTCTCATGTATATAAACTGGGCTTCCCCCCGTCTCTGGAAGTCTTCCCTTCTTCTCCAAAATCATCACACTTTTCACACAATCAATTGGTTGCTTTCCCATTTCGCTTACAATCTACTACGCCTACCAAAGATGTAAGAACGCGGCCCTTTTTCATTTTTCCTCCCACCAGCCTCACATCCCCTCGGACTTGGTCGTTTCTCTTGCTTCCCTCGAGACTCTGGCCATTTCCTCTCCGCGGTCGTCTTCTTCACCGAAGATCGATCACCATTCCGGTCCATGCCAGCTTGCCTTCCAATACAGCTTGGTAGTGATCAGCGGGGAATGGAGGGCCAGTCACCCCTTTGACACCATCAACCCGGCCGCTTTTGATCAATCGCGTCACCACCATGGTTGAGACCACGCTGACAATTCTTTGGTCACCAGCTCGGATACCAACGCTTTTACACTCTCAACCATAATCACCTCTCGCAACCTCAATCACATCATTCCTGCTCGGCTACTCCCTCCCCTACATTCTCAACACGCTCTCGTTACCGGCGGACCAGTCTCCCAAAGATGGCGACTAAACAAACCAGGTCCCACAAAGACTATACCGTTGGCTGGGTCTGCGCGCTCGCCAAGGAACAAACCGCAGCAACGGCCATGCTTGACGTCGAGTATGAATATGATCTCCTCATCCCAGATAACGATGACAACGTCTATACTCGGAGTACGATTGGCCAACACAATGTAGTCATCGCCTGCCTTGTTACAGCAAGACTCCCACTTCACTGCCCCGCGCTGCGCCAGTGACCAAAAGGCGGAAGACTTCCTAAGCAAATTTCGGGGCACAGATAAGTGCGTCGTTGACCTGGAGTTGATTTGGGTGCCTGGGCATACCAAACAACTGAAAAGGAACATTCAAGCCGACAAGCTCGCGAGGCGATGCCGGACGGAATGGCGCCCTTACTATCTCGTCAATAACCAACAGAGGCACTTGGACGGTGAAAAAAGTATCTCTGAGGAGCTCAATGGCTGTCCTGAACACTACTCTGGGAGTACGCATCTCCTCACTCGAGTCTCAATCCCAAGTCCCAACCCGTATATAATACTAACATTGACCCGCTGCCAGTTCCAGAAGATCTTCGTCATCTACCTCCCCAAGCGGACCGACCATACAATGGGCAGAGCTGGTGGAAAAGCTTGCTACAAAGCCTGGGTTGAAGGTGTATGCCATGTCGAACATCTCCAAGGAACATTTCGAGTACATCCGGACGCTGCCGTTCCCATGGGAAGCGTTCACTCGCGTCTTCACCTCCGCGGCCGCCGGTATGCGCAAACCGGATCTCTGCTTCTACCAGTACGTCATCAACGAGACTGGATGCGATCCTAGCCGTACCTTGACGGTCGGTCAAACCACCAGCTTTTTCGGTTATCCTCCCACTGACCACCAGATCACCAGCTCCAGAGGCCGCCATCGACCAAGACACACAGAGACAGAGACAGAGACACACCCGGCGAGCTCCCCCATGCCGCCGGTGCCGACCCACGTCTCCGGTCCGGCTCCTCTCTCGATCCGGCAACACACTGGGCTCTTAAACTCTACCAAAACGGCACCCTCTTGACAATGGATAGAATCCTTCCTATGGAGCACATCAGCAGTGGGTTGTGGCCTGGATTTATGCCACATTTTGATGCTTTGGACAATATCCTCGACACATACGCTCTCATCTCCAGGGAAGAGCGTACCCCGCTCTCATTTGGCTTTGCGTTAAGGGGGCAAGAGACTTCTCACTTCTGGGAACGACTCAGAGGTGAACAGCCAGTGTGTTATGCCCTGTTAAGCAGGGTTGTACAACGGGCCTCTGAAGTATGGAGCAACGGCTACCTAGCTTTCACCGACTATCAAGTCGGAACTCTCGAGGTCGCCTGGCTTGAAAAGCCTCCGAGAGCTGGTGCTAGCCGAGACCTTCCTCCTCCTCCTCTTCACATCACACTTTTGAGTTTCCATCTTTTTTTCTGCTAGTGTCCGGAGGAGAAGTAGACGTGTCAAGCGAAATGGAAGAATACGAAGGGATGCAGGAGAGACCGGTTTGCTCTCTCCTTAGTTATCCAAGAATGCATCTTGTACGTCGTCAACGGTGTTACGTCCTGTCTATATGAGTAACTGGAAGTATGTCTAGCAGATTAGTCCTCCGCGATGAAATGTTTTGTCGGGATGAGAACGGATCCTTGGATGTTTTTGTAGTATTATGTTTCATCCCCAGGTGTCAAGTATTATGCGTCAAAACCCGGCCCCATTTCGTAAATGACTTGGTTAGGTGGAGTGTTTATCAGTGTTGGAAGAAAGGAGGCATATGCGTGTATCAGAGATTAAGAAGCGATCATCAACGGTGTGTGCGTTTGTTTTCGAGTCATTATTTGTGCTACTACGAGAAAGTACGTGGGTATCTTGCCGTTTTAGCCTCCAGGGCCTTTCTTTCTGCTTCAGCTACTAGATATCCTTGGAATTCCCTTCCGTCTCCCCCCTTCATGATCCATGTGAGCCCATCGAAGTACAAGAACGCTCTAACTTATCAACCTCCAGTGTGAATAGGCAATAAGTCTTGTCTCTAGTAGGTACCTCCTGGTAGGTACATAACTTTGTGCGTTGCTTGCTTGCTTGCTCGCCGAGAGGTCAGATTCTGTCGAACCGAGGCCAATTAAGATCGAGACAACCGATGTGGTTGTTGAAGCGGTATGAGCGCTCTTCTTGTCCCTCCTGTGGTCATTATCTGTGGTTAGTTGGTGGACCAGGAATGCTTATGAAGCGACAACTGCCAGAAAGAAGTATTATGGTATATACCTTCCTTGGAGCGGCCAACGTTGCTACGTCCTCCTTGAACCTTTGAAACCAGGCCGAGTTCTCCTTATTGAACCATTTGACGCCGTCTGGGTCGGTCAGACGCATTCGCACAACGGCCTTCTCCAAATTACGGAACCGCAGGCTCCTGATCCGCTCCGAGTGACGGTCGTCGTAGTAGTTTGCGGCAATTCTATTGAAGCGCTGTAGCCTAGCGTTGAGTGGCTGTAGTGCGTGCGGATGGTCTTTCCCATCCTTACGCCACTCCCTCTAGACACTATCCTCGAACTAAATCTCGTCGTAGACGATGTCCAGTGTGATTGCGTTCTGGAAGCGGGTTTTGAGGCAATTCATGACGATGTTGAGGTTGGTATTGGTCCGTTCCAGATCGTCAATTTCCCAGACTTCGAGTTCCTCCTGCTCCTCTAAGGTATCTTTGAGGTGTYCGACGTTGACCTAGCGCAGATAGACGTGTCTGGCCTGGGTTTTGAGGAGGTAGGAGTTCTGGATTAATTCCAGAGCCTTTCTGTTGTTGTCTCCAAGGTAGATCTCGAGGTCAGGGTCATCATATCCCGACAGATAGGTCCGGAGGTTAGAGTGGCCCCATCCCAGATAGATCTGGGTAGTATGGAAGTATTCGGCGTACGCCTCATCGCGGATAGTGCGGCATATGGCGCCTAGAGTGTAGATCGCCGATAGCTGGGCCTTTAGGTATGTGTCCTCTAGCTTATAAGCACAACGACGGACCAAGTATTTCTTCTCGCAGGGAATGGTCCAGAAGTGCTGGTAGATCTGAAGTCGGACCTCGACTGGGAGGCGAAGCAGCGGAGACTCGGGCTGATAACTCATCATGATCGGTTTCTGTGCGGACAATGAGGGCGCAATGACGTGAACGCCGTGGGTGATGTTGTAGCTGCTCTTGGTACAGGTGGATGGGTGCAGTAGATCTGTTGGGGGTGGAAAAGAGGACAACAACAAAGGAGGAATCGAAGCCAGGGCAGTTTATAAACACTACCAGGAATGGAGTGCAGGTGAATAAAAATGCGCAGTGAATAGAAACGCCCAGTGAATGGGAAGCCCGGTGAAGGGAACCCAGGGCACGGATTTCCAACATGTTGTAAGAAGGTTTATGTTGAGGGGAGGTGAAGGGTGAAGGGCGAAGTATATATAGAGAACCTGAGGCATGCCGCAGGAGCGGAAAAGGTTGAGTATCCGTCCTATGCTTGATCAATACTTCAGACGGTATATAGAAACGCAAAATGATACTGCTCGTTCAAATACGAATAAGAATTTGGAGCGAGCGGATATAAAGCCATGCGCGGTGGCTACGGTGTCGCATTTCGCAACCCCTTTTCCCGGAAAGGGGCCTACTCATTTCGACAACAGAAACTACCTAATAAATAAGACTAATAGTAGTCCGGTGAAGGATTTCGGGGAGGAAGCCAATTTGACCAAGGGGTCTTTCAACATCCGCGCTTGGAAGTTGTACCGGGTTCGACAACAGAAACTACCTAATAAATAAGACTAATAGTAGTCCGGTGAAGGATTTCGGGGAGGAAGCCAATTTGACCAAGGGGTCTTTCAACATCCGCGCTTGGAAGTTGTACCGGG
>RANZ01000174.1:0-62516 GCA_009805285.1 Neurospora terricola FGSC 1889 | reverse complement strand
GGGCCAGATCTTCCGGCAGCTGTCGTCGGACCCGGACGTGCGGGCCGTGGTGCTCTCGGGCGCCGGCGACCGGGGGTTCACGGCGGGTTTGGACATCCACGCGGCCAGCTCGAACAACCAGCTGCAGGGGGGCGACGCCCCCGACGTCGGGCGCAAGGCGGCCCAGCTGAGAAGATACATTACTGAGTTCCAGGATAGCATTTCGGCTATTGAGCTGTGCGAGAAACGTATGTATTGAATGTGCTTTGTTATCACTTACTATTTTTATTACCTTGAGTGGTACATATACATGAGACAATAATGAACTACTAAACCTCATCTTGCTAACCTACAAACCCCCAAAAGCCGTCATCGTCGTCCTCCACGCCATCTCCCTCGGCCTCGCCATCGACATCGCCTGCGCCGCCGACATTCGGCTCTGCACGCGCGACGTCCGGCTAGCCGTCAAGGAGGTCGACATCGGCCTGGCGGCCGACATTGGCACCCTGAGCCGGCTGCCCAAGGCCGTCGGCAACTTCTCGTGGGTGAAGGAGGTGTGCATGTCGGCGCGAGAGTTTGGCGCGGCCGAGGCGCAACAGGTCGGCTTCGTCGGCCACGTTCTCGACAGCAAGGCGGCTGCCCTGGACCAGGCGGTCAAGCTCGCGAGCTTGATTGCTGGAAAGAGCCCGATTGCTGTGCAGGGAACCAAGGAGTTGTTGAACCACGCTAGGGACCACTCGGTTTCTGAGAGTACGTTTTCCTTCTTGGTTTCCTTACTCTTCTTCGTTGCTCGTTATTATGAAGGCTAAACTGACATTTTTGATACAGGCTTGCGGTATACCACCGTCTGGAACTCGGCTGCTTTGCAATCAAGAGATATGATGGACGCGCTATCGGCTAGCGTGCAAAAGAAGAAGCCCGTCTTTTCGAAGCTTTGAAGGGGATCAAGCACTTCGTCGCTGGTTGGTAACTGTTACGTAGTGTTGAAGGTATATAAATAAATCCACGTAATTCAGGGGGCTTCAGCGACCCTAAGTCACTATGCATCTCCTATTCACTAGGCGACTCCTAGTCACTATCTGCCAGCGGTTCCTCGGGCCTGTATGTTTCCTTCAGGCGCTGTTGTAGGTTGGAAAGTGTCAGTAAGAGGAACGTGATGTAATCAGACATAATATGTTGTTCAACATGGCGAGCCAAGGGTCACACTCGAAATAGCAAAGGGGGAAAAAAAAACTTACGTCCTCGAGTTTCTGCTTGAGCAGCTGTACCATGTTTTCCTTGACAACCAGAGTCTGCTCATCAAGGTCTTCGATGATGATATCGTTGTTAACACTATCCAAGTGAACGATGATGGACTTGATGGCTGGCTCGCATTGGATGAGGACACCTACATTGAAAATCGGTGTTAGCAAGATGACCAGGTGTTTGCGTCAGAGTCGTGCCGTGCCGTTATTGATGGGTCTGGGGTGGAATAATTTACATTCACGTCATTTGTATAGTGTCTCATGGGGATTGGGACTGACCTCTGATTGCTCTCGGCATCTTGAATAGCTGTGGTTTCTGGTGTTGATGGAAGAATGTTCAAACTTTTTCTTTTGCCTTTTTCCAAATTGAGTTGGCTTCTTGAGTGTATGTCCTGATAGAAATGTCGTCTGCGACGCGTTTTGGAATGTATCGAATTGTGTTGGTTGTTGGTTGGGATATGGTTGGATGGATGGTTGGTTAGCGGGGAAGAATTGGGAATGTGAATGCCCTGGTGCTCGCTGTGTAGTAAACTAACGTTTAGAGCATACGAGTTGTAGGCGATGCGTTCCCTGTAATGACACGGGTATGTACCTAACATGCAATGGCATGACAGCGAAGCAGCGGCAGGCACGGGCCCCTAGGCTTACGGAATACGGCGCAGTACGTACGTGTTAGAAAACTTACCTTACGACTACCCGCAATGCACCGCAGTTTTCAGGTGCTGCCACTTCAGATCAGATGAACAGATAATGAGGGCATCACGACCTTCACTTCAACCTCAATTTGCAGGAGCAGTTCGTAGGATGATTCCAACATTCCCTTATCAAGAAGTTTATCAGGATCAAGAAGGTAAACTGAGCTTCTGCGTGTCTATAGATCTATTTGCTTTAATGAATCAGGGTGCACTTACATTTATGTGTACGCTAGTAAAAGTGAAGCCAGACGGCTTGGATGCAGTGAAGGAGTCCCCCTTGGATAAAAGGTTTTTGGGTAGTTGGACGGACAAACCCGTTCACCAGCACTGTTGGTGTTGGCACTTACAACGGCAGAAGGATAGTTCTTCCCTTGCACGGGTATCAGATACGAGCCTTCCCATTCCTTTTTTCAACGGTCACAATGCTCCATCTATGAGTGCCTCAGTGCCTGGCTGGCCTGGATGATCACATTGGATCTTAATGGAGACCCCGAATGTGATTAATTTTCAGGCAATCACAGGCAAGGGGGATTGATGGCATCTCCAAAAACGAATCTTGTACGTACACACTTTGTGACCGTTTCGGAACCTGGATACTGCCAGGGATCGCTGGGCGGGAAGGCTTAACCGCTTGCAGTAAAACACCCCACCTTTTCGCTTCAGAGTGCCAGCGTGGGAGCGGAGATCGAATCTCAAACTCGTGCCAATCGCAAGCTCAGATTGGTGATAGTCTGGATCGGATATTGGGTGCGGATACCGAGTGGTCTCTAGACTGAGAGTATTTCACGAGGTCGAGGATCCAGGAGCTGTTATGGAGACCGAGAAATATCTTTTCTGTCTAGGGAGCCCCAAAATCCTCTTGTTTGCTCCTAGATTGCGGCGGGGAGACCGAGGTATTTCTTGTTGGCTGACAATGATGAAAAAGGTGCAGCAAACCAACATGCCGTGCCCCTTCGAAACATGCCATGTCCAGTTCTTTATCCGTCTTAAAAAACATGTCGATATGACGAGGGCGTCGAATGGCGGTTTCAGATTCTGTACATCGGGACACTGCTCGATAACCGGTAGCGCATTGTTGCACCAAACAGAAAAGTCCAAAGCGAAGACCCCGACGAACTGTTGAAAATGCAGCCGCAAACGAAGCTTCCATTCTTGAACATGGCGGTGCTTCCTTCCCTTGAAACCTGCTTTCTAAAGACGGTCCTTCCGGAAGCGAGAAAGAGGCCAGGGCCAAGACATGCCTCACCACTGCACTTGCCGTTGCCGTACAATTGTCTGGCTGCAGTGCGGTCAATCCTACGGTGTAGTGATGCGGCAGTGAGAATGCACCCAGAAAATAAGGTTGGGCAGTTGGTGAAATGACTCCATCGACTGCAACCTCAGGTGCTACCCTGCGTTGCAGATCCCAGTATCCCCGGCTTCACAAAAGACAAAAAGACCAGTGAAGCACTGTCACTGGACAGTTTCATGCACTAACACCGCAGCTCCCCATTGTCCACTTGCAGCAGCCCAAGCTGCGCGGGCCGGCCATTCAACGCCATCATCACATCACGTACCGCTTACCGACCGACCTCCATCCCTCATCTTACCTTTTTTTTCTCCCCGTCTCCAGCTCCCCCTCTTCCCTTCCTCGTCTTGCCCAAACATCAAAACCAGCGCTGACCGACCCAGTCATGGTATCGACATCAACTTCATCTACCATCAGATCGAGTAATGTCAGCGTTCCCGGTTCATCTACGGCATCCCGCGTCACAACCTAGAAAGTACCGCCAATAGTACCACAGCACCGTACAGTACGGGTTACAGCTACCCGAGACTACCTCTACCACGAACAGTCATGAATTGACTACGAAAGCACCTTCTTCCTTTCTACTACCTTGATATCCCCTGAGGGGATTTACCAACCGACAAAGCTCTCGCCGCATTTTCTCCCCGCTAGCATCACGCCGACCTGAGTCGAAATCAGAAATACGGCGCAAGCGAGCGAGCACAACTAGAAGCCCAAAGCAAACGACAGAACGACACTCCTTCGGCTATCACTCGCTCTGGAGCTGGAGTTGGAGCCTGAGCCTGAGCTGTCTCACCGACCCTTGAACATAATTCTTCTCCAGCTTTTTCCGCGGCCCCTGCACCGCCTTTCGGCCCCGCCAGTTTCGAACAAAGACATAGACCAAGATGTCCTCAGGGTCAGGGTTCGGGGGCTTCTCCCCGGGAATTACTGATGACGATGATAACAACCACCCTTGGGTCTGGGTTATGATCCCCGTCGGCCTCGTTATCGTCCTGGGCGGTCTAGCCCTCTGTCTTCACGTCCGCCGACGCAAACAATTCCTCGATAACCACAAGACTTCTCGTGTCTCTACCCCGGCACGACGACCTTCCGCCCACCAAGCATCGACAAGCCACAGCCGTGACGGGCAGCTTCAGTTCGGAGTTCGTGAGGTCGATGCCCCTTCGTTGGCGTTGATCGAGCGTGATCTTCAGGAGTCTTGGGTGCGCGGGGCGCCGACACAGCGATATAACAATACTGGCTCGAGATCCGGAACTGGGGGCGTGGCATGGGGTGGCTCTCGGTCGACGGCGATGAGGAGATGGGACTGGGCAGGTATCTTCAGACCCGAGGAAGGACTGAATGAACTGGGCGAGGCGCCGCCGCCATATGAGAAGCAGCCGGTTACGAAAGAAGGCGGCGATGTCGATCTTGAAGCGGGTGGGAATAGTTACCATGGCTATGGAAACGGAGCGTCGGCTGGTCCAGCCGCAAGGGCAGGAACAGAGGCAGGGTCCGCCGCCGGCGAAGGAACCAGTAGTGCTGCGCACGCCGGTGTAGAAATGCGAAACATGGCTCCCTGGAATTACCATACCACCTTCTCACAACAAACTCTATCGTCGCCGCCGTTGGGGTCACAGGCAAGTTTACAGCCACCCCCACCGGTACATTACTACCATCAGAACGGGTCTGGAATTTACAGCCAGAGTCACCTGAGCCACCTGAGCCAGCCAGGATATAGTAGTATCGGCACCAGCCTGTTGAGCACCAGCATGACCCAGAGCGCCGCGACGACTGCGCCGACGTCTCCAAGTATGACCAGGTATCCCTCGCCCAGTCCGGGACACAGTACCATCCACAGCCCGGCGCCCGAAATGACAGATCAAGATGAGGTACCACCACCTGCATACGAAGAGACGCCTCCCCTGTCGATAATAGGAACGGGGACCAACACTCCATCACCAGGGCCTATCAATGAGGAAGCAAATCCAGGGCAGCTTGATGAACCTGCTGCTGCTGTAGCTTCGTCGATCTCTTCTCCCGTACCCGCTCTCGCCGCCGCTCCCGCATTTGAAGCTGTGGCGGTCACTTCCACGCCGGCCTCAGGGACAGCTTCTCCCTTCCCTCCATCTGACCCATCATCTGGGCCCTCTAACAATGGCAATAATAACGCCACCGTTACACATCGGTCCTCATCACCGTCTGCTGTGCCACCACCTTATTAAACCCTTTCTTTGGCACCCTTCTTTACCGTCCCGTCCCTTGAATTGAATGGTTTCATCAACCCGGAACGGGCGTTATGAGGGAAAGTATGTGGCACCTCATTGAGGTTCCTCCAGCTCCATTTCTTCTACAAGCTCTTTATCCAGTTGTCTTCATGTCGTTTTTCTTGTTTCAGCGAAGAACGATCGATTGGCAAATCAGAGCGAGACACCCGACACGGTTCAAAAGGCACTGCGGAACCGATCCAGCTTTCACGGCGGACTGATGGAAAGAACCAGGTGGAGTGAAGCAGCTCGAACGGACGCAGGCAAAAGCGAATGACGAGAGATTTTCGCAGGGACATATAACATCTGGCGGACACTAGGAGGATAACAGGACAGTTGAGGATGGTGTTATGTGTCCAGGGGATGGATGGTGTGATGGGATATGGTTACGAACCATGACGAAGAAAAAAAATAGGGGCAAGAGGGAAAGGAAACGATGGTAAAACAGAACCTCGACCGCCTCCTTTACTTGTCTCACAAACCTAACTTACTAGTAATGTAATGAAATGACACCAATAAACACATAGGGATAACTTGAAGGAAAATCAAAAATAAAAATTCAGAAAGTATTACTGCTTGTTGTTGATGCGTTCATCCTTGAACTTTAAGGACTACGTCTAGTTGTAGGAGAGAAACCAGTGTAGGTACGAGGCCTTGAGATAACTACTAAATAACGTAACGGGTAAACCCTTTGGATCGTTCATGTAGATGCTGTCAACTTATTCAGATGCTGAAGCCATTAATGAGCAACAAGAAAACTACGGCACTATTGAATACATTCTCTATGCCGTGCCCATAATACTGACTGGATAAGTGCTCCTTCCGCAAAGTCAGTCCTCCCTCCTTCCTCGCTCATTTTCACAACTGTCTTTCCTTCCCTTCCGCACCTTCCTCATCTCCCGCACCCTCCTTCCAACTGACGATGACCAATAGATTCAGGATATTATACTGGAAATGCTTCGCGGGATATAAGGATAGCTAGCCAACAGAAAGACGACGCAAAAACAATGCTATGTCCGATTCGTATGATGCGAATTTCAGTTTTCTGACTGAAAATGAAGATAGAGGGACTAAAAGAGCTCAACGAACCAACACAGGAGGAAACGAACACATGCCCGCGAGATCGATGAGCGGAACTGCTTGGAACGTAAAAGAATCCTGTGACATCAAAACCCATGACGATCCTTCCATCCATCTAATGCATAGCAGAATGAATATACTAGTAATGAATAAAGCAAACCCCAAAAGTTTGGTACCTTACCTTACCTGATCTTTAGAGTATGGAAACCTCACCCGCCCACCTCCTCCATCACCGACCATTGACCACCCACGGCACCGCCTTGCATTCATTGTCCGGTCCGAAAAACACTCCACTTCTACCCCATTAAATCAAAAAACAAAAAAAAATCAAAACAAAAAACGAAACAAATGCCGTGAACTGCTAACTTTTTTTTGCAGACAACTCTTCCTATGCTATCCATCATCTTGATCTGACCAATTCATCCATTCATCTTATCCATCTGACTAATCCATTAATCCTTCTTTTCATTTGCTGTCTTGTGCTCTTCCAGCGCGTCAGCCAAAGCCTGCGTGGTCTTGGTGGTGAGCATCCAAGTCTCCAAACCCTTTCCATCGTCCGTCGCCGTGGTGATCTTGATATTCTTGGGGGCCGCAGCATCGGGTTTGTAGGTGAAGTTGGGGAGGATGATCTTGTTGAGCGCAATATTGCCGCGGGGTTCGACACGCATCAGCATGCGCACCGCACCGGTATTCTTGTGCTTGAGCAGACGCAGGGGCCCAACTCCCTGCGTCTTCCACACGGAGGGCTTCTTCTTCTCCTTGGAGCCTTCGTCGTCGTCATCGTCGTCGGGAGCAACGAGCTTATACGCCTTGGCACGGACTTCATACACGACGGACTCGTCCTCTTCCCCCGGGCCGCCTTCGACTAGCGAGATTTGCTCCTGTGGTGCCTCATCCCCGTCAGCGTGCGTTCCTTGAGCATCCTTGGACTCGGCGGCCACTGGCTCTGGTGTCCCCACAGCCGGCGTCGTGGCCAAGCTTGAGGCACCGCCGAAGGTTTTGGGGGAATCTAGTCGTTGCGGTCGATTAATGATAATTCACCGGCTAGAAACGTCGTCGCGGTCGAGGTCTCAACTTACCAGTACCTGTTGATGTCCCCCCTACGGGCGGCGCCAGGTTGAACATGGATCCACCCCCAGAGGGCTGTTGACCACCAAAGGCGAACATGTTGGAGCTGCCGTTTTGTTGTGTAGAGTCCTGGGAACCGCCAAAGGTGATGGATGGAGTGTTTTGACTGCTTTGTCCAAAGACAAACGGCGCGGATGTACCACCTGTCTGGCCAAAGGTAAACGATGACGAGGTGGGAGTAGCGGCGCCTCCGGTAGCAAAAGGATTGTTGATAGCATTGCCATCATTACCTCCAGCTGAGAACGTGAAAGAAGTGTTGGCTCCAAAGATGTTACCGTTCTGTTCGGGCTGCGAAGGCTGTGAAGCAGGTGTGCCACCGAAGGAAAAGCTAGCGTTTGGCTGAGGTGTGGGCGCGGGGGAACCAGAGCCGAAGGTAAAGCTAGAAGTAGCAGCCGGAGCAGGTTGAGTAGTAGCCGGGGCCGCTGTGGACCCGAAGGTGAAGCTCGAAGAAGCAGAGACAGGTGCAGGAGCGAGGTTGCTGTTTCCGAATATGGAAGCCGGCTTAGAGCTTTCAGGTTGACTGCTGGTAGCACCAAACAAAGACTTCGAGGCTTCGGGCTGGCTAGTAGTCGCGCCAAACAGAGGCTTCGAGTCTGAGGGTGCGGTTGAGGTAGTTGCGTTGCCGAACAGACTCTTGGCCTCTGCAGTGGCAGTGGTACTGGTGTTGCCAAAGAGGCTCTTAGTCTCAGCAGCAGGAGTAGTAGCGTTGCCGAACAGACTCTTAGTCTCCGTTGCGGGTGCGCTAGTGTTGCCGAAGAGGCTCTTGGTCTGAGTAGCAGGGGCCGCACTGGCTGTACTGCCAAACAATCTCTTGACTTCAGTGGCAGGAGCGGGAGTGGTGCTGCCGCCAAAGAGATTCTTAGTCTCAGTAGCAGGAGTAACGCCATTGGTAGTGCCAAAGAGGCTCTTAGTCTCAGGTTTGGCAGCATCGGCAGCGGGAGTGGTAGAGCCGAAGTTGAACATAGAGGCGGCGGGCTTAGTTTCAGTATTGCCGAACGCAACCTTCTTCGCCGCCGGCTCGTCTGCTCCAGGAGTAGGGGTCGCGCTGCCGAACAAGCTGGAAGTGGAGGGCTTTGACGCGCTGGCCCCGAACAACGAGGAAGCTGGAGCTTGCGTCGTTTGCGTTTCAGCCGCCGCAGGCTTGCTGAACAGGCTAGTTGGTTGTGTCTTTGGTGGTTCGCTGGCTGCCGGAGCACTGCCAAACAGCGTGTTTGACTGGAATACCGAGGGTTTGGGGGCTTCAGTCGTCGCGGGCTCTGCAGACTTAGCACCGAAAAGAGAGGAGAGAGCTGGCGTGGTCTCCTTGGACTCCTGCTTATCCTTTGCTTGGCCGAAGAGGGGAGTGCTGGCGCCCGAGCTGAAGAGCGAGCTTGTAGCAGCAGGTGCTGGGGCCGAGGGTGCGGAAGTACCGAAGAGCGAAGGCGTGGTAGTGGGAGCATCAGTGGTCTTTGCTCCGAATGAGAACAACGAAGCCGATGGCTTAGGGGCTTCGGCAACAGGCTCATCGGCTTTCTTGGAAGGAACGCCGAAAAGACTCTTGGGTTCCGAGTCCTGGGCGCCTTCCTTGCTGGGTGCGGGTTCCTCTGCCTTCTTAGCTGCGGGGGCTCCAAAGAGGTTGCTCGACGCAGCGGGCTTAGATGTCGCAGCCCCGAAGGGGTTGCTGGGGCCAGAGGAAAACTTGATGGGTGTCTCCGTGTTCCATGTGTTGTTGACCGGAGCAGGGGAAGAGGCTTGCTCCTGGATTGTGCTGAGTGGTCGGTCCTCCTTGACGGTGGCAGAAAACTCAGACTTGCCATCTTGAGAAACGGGCTTGCGAATTGGTTGTCCGTCAGATCCTCTGGTGATACGATCGAAGATGCTGCGGCCCTGGAAGCTTCCTCCGGCGTCTGAGGAGGCACTAGATCCGCCATTCACCGCTGCCTGGCTTCCCAGGCCAAACTGAGGGGTAGCAACACCAGTGCTGGCAGAACCATCGCGCTGAGCTTCGGGCTCATCCTCATCCTCGTCAAAGTTGGAAGCGGTCTCGGCATCGCTATCGGCATCATCGTTGCTGCTCTTGCTGTCGGAAAGATGACCGAAGATGTTGCCAGAGGAAGCGGGAGCCTTGGGACCAGATTCAAACACAGATTTAGGCGCAGCTTTGGTGGTGGTGGCCTTGGCAGCACCAGTCGCGGCCTTCTTAACTGCCGCGGTTGGCGTGTTGTTGACAATGCTCTCAAAGACAGACTTGGTGGCAGAGGACGCCTTGGTTGGGGTTCCCGAGGCCTTTTGCAGCTTGGCTGGCTGAACTTCGTCTGGCGATCCAACCGTCGAGGCCTTGCGCTTAGGCTTTTGCTTAATTGGCGAAGGGCTGGTCGGTTCTGGAGCGCGCGGGCGCTTGTTACCAGCGGTGGTGGAAGCCTTTAGGGCGCCGTCAATTGGCGACAGTTCCTCTTCGGCCTTTCTCTTCGAGCCAGCCGGTGTCTTGAGATTCGAGGATGCGCTGGCTTCTTCCTCGGATTCCGCAATTCCATGCTTTTGCCTCCATTCCTTCTTGACTTCTTCCGAAGCCCTAACCGTCTTGAATTCGTACAAGCCGTACCGCAGCATAATCAAGCTACGGCTCTTCTCGTACTCCTTTGCAAAGTTTAGAATATTGATCTTCCAATCCTTCTTGGTGAATATCTCATCGGCGGCATACTTGAGTCGCCTCAAATCGAGGATGCAGAAAAACTGCTTTTTCTGTTGCTCATCGAGATCGGGCGGACAGTAGTGTGCCAAAAACTCGTCGGCATAAATGGAACCGGCCCTGTTGGGATCATCTGGGACTTCTTTAGCCAGCACCTCGCCGGTCAAGTGATGAGGAGGCTCAGGGATTCTCATCTTGAAAAGCTCCGTGTTGACCGGGACGGCACCAAGGAGCTCAGCGGTTGTACCACGGGAAGTGCGACCGGGGGTGCTCTGGGGAAGGCTGCTCTTCAGGCCGCCAGGAACGATGCGAGGAGCAAAGGTCGTGCCGCTGGGCCGCTGATAAAGGGAAGGAGTGCCAGAACGGAAGATGTTGCTCGGCGCTGTGCTCGTGCCAGTTCCAGAGAAGCTGGCTGCTTTGGCACCGTTTCCGTTGACAACCGGACCCTTGGCTGCATTTGTGAAGGAAGGCGACTTGTAGGGGTTGTCGCCGGGCATCCTCCTCGTCGCGCCGGCCGCCGAAGCAGTATGGAATGTGATCTTCTTTTGCGGCGCCGATGACAGTTCTGTGAAGTCTGTGCTGGTGAAGGACTGGGCAAGCTTGCTGGACGGGCCCTGAGGGCGGCCGATGAGCTTGCGGGATGCCAACTGCGCATCGGACGCGCGCTTGGCAGGGCTTTCATGCGTTGCGCTGTTGAAGTCGATGCGAGGGACGGACTGGGCCTTGGTGATGCCATTCTGCTGGGGGGACTCAATCTTGGAATCAGAGTCGTCGGCGGGCGCAGAGGAGCCGCGGAAGAGATTGGTGGCCAGGCCAAAGATGCTACGCCTCTTGTTCGGTTGCGAATCCATGGCGACGAGACTGGGCGGTTCGCCGGCCGGTATGTCGATGGACAAGGGCAGAGATGTGAGTTTTGGGAATAGGCGGGAGGCCGAGGCGGGCAGGTAGGTGGCGTGGCGGTGTTGATTATTCTAGAGCCGAGTCACAAAGACGGGATTATGAAAGGACTCGCTGTCGCTGTCGTGCATAAACAGGAACCCGCGATGGGTTTCGGCGCGTTTGTGGGCGCGTCGCAACGGACGAGGAAGCGAGGTGGACGGGATGCTGCTCGACGTGGTGGTTGAGGGTTTTGTGTGGGAACTTGAAAAGGCGTGGGAAATTTTTGGGGCTTGCGCGACAAGGCGGTCGGTGGTCTATTCCCAGCAACGGCGGCAGCGGGCGTGGCAGCGGTGGGAGCTCTGGCTTCGGCTTGCCTTCAAACGGGAAAGGGTAGAAACACGCCGACCGTGACGGGTAAAGTCCGTGACCGACACCGATGGCTGCTACTTTTACAGCAAGTAGCGACAGGGCTCGCGCGACCGTCAGAGGAGGAGTACCGTGTGGTGGAAGCTCGTCACAGCAGCGAAGGTACGAGGGCGGAGGGCGGGCAGTATAAAGACCGACTTGGGCCTGTCAATAAAGAGCAAAATGGACGGCAATGATAGATATAAATGGATGATGGATGCTGGCACGGAAATGGGATAAAGTCGATGATGGTTGGTGTGTTTGTCCACAGGAACGTGAATGGGAGATGGACAACCCTGGTTCAGTCCTGGCGGTTCAAGCACTTCTTGTTTCTTGATGGCGCCGTGGCGGACGACCGCGAAAAGTTGTAGACTGCCACTGAGGTGGGCGGGGGACTGGATTGTTTGGAGGGCGGGAACAGGAAACCATCCAATGCTCTCACCGCGTTGCATCCTTCGTGCACGGGCCACTCACCCCCCAAAAGACCACACACGAAAAGAGGGATCGATGACTGCAGCGTGCGCCAATGGACGTGCAATCCATCGCGATTCTCTTGGCTGTGCACGAACCCGGTTGTGGTTTCCTGGAACGTCCACTTCGAGTTGCGACAGGATTGATCTGAATGGATCGCGGTTCCTGCTGAACCAATCATCAAGCCCATCGGCCGCCATCGTGAGCCTCGCCTCTCTGTCGCACCGCACCTTTTTGGGCGTCCCTTTGCTGTGCAGAAGTCGAAAGAAGTCAATGGTCCAACTTGTCTCGCCAGTCGCAACCAACCTAAAGCCACCGCGCACAAATCGCACCCATCCCTTCCAACGAACTCATCGCCGCAACCTTGTCTCTATGAATGGCTCACCAAGGCGACACAAGTGTCACGCGCCACACCTTGAAGTCGTTGGACACACTGCTGACAGCCCGCTCTCTCAGAATACCGGTACGAACTGGGCTCGGTTAACTACATTTCTCCTATACCCATCCTGGGGACCATCCTGGCCAGTTGCAAGTCCCTGAGTGTTTGGCATGTGGTTGACGATGGACGAGCACTGTCACATGTCAATGACAACATGACGATCCACGACTAACTCTAGGACTTGCAAAAGCCGTTGCGATGAAAGTCGCAATTCCATCTCAAAGTCAGATGCGGACAGCATGGAGGTCAAATACATTCAAACTGAATTCAATTCTGTAGAGAGCCGCTGGCTATATCCAAGAAGCTTCCGTTCCAGACGGGGGTATTTGTACAGCACAACAAACACGAAACACACACTAGCACCATCATCATCGTCATCCCACCCAATCAGTACACGTTACAGATAGCCGACCATTGGTCCAAAACCAACCCACGATCATAAACCACAACACCACTGCTTGTCTTCTTTGAACGACGGAATATCATGGTATCATTTTGTTTTGTATTTTTTTTTTCAACTCGCTTGCAAGTAAAAATAAAGCCATTTAGAGCTTGGCCTTGGTCTGAGCCTTCTTGAGGATGGGATCGAGCTTGGTAGCCTTCATGACATCGCCCTTGATCTTGAGTTTGCCGGACATGAAGAGGCGCTGAGCGTTGGCCTTGCCGGCGACGAGCTGGCCGAAGTCGGCGTCGGAGAGGGTGAGGGTGACTATTTGATAAGCAATTACTGTTAGTCGCAATGTGGAAAGAAACATGATGAGGTACGAAGGCAAAGGCGGATGGGCAAATGGTGGAAAACTAACCGGTAGGCTTCTCGCCAAGACCCTTGCCAACCTCGCCCTTGTTCTTGAGGTCAATGTGCCACTGGTCGGTCTCGCCGGCGGCGTTCWTGAGGACAAAGGCAAAGACGGCGTTGCCCTGCTTGATGGCGTCCTTGCGGTCGGCGTCGCTGCCGGTAAGGGCGCTGTTGATGGCGTCGAAGGCGGCGGAGGAGGGGAACTTGTCTAAATCATTACACGGCCACGGTCAGCACTGGTTCGGTTCGAGGAACACATGAAAAAGTATTGCGCCATCACCGCGGGCGCAACAGGGGCGCAAAGGATGTGAGCGGGTTTAATCCATGGGTAAAGACGTACCGTTCTTGAGAGACATTTTGAAAGATTTGGGGGGGTTGATTAGATTAGTGAGGTAAAGGTGAAGTGAGCGACGATGGACTAGGTATATGGATAGTAGAGAATGATGTGAACGTGTTGGCTACGGACGAAACGGGATGATAGCAAAGGGGAAAATGGGGAGGGCGACACTTTATAAACCACGAGGGACACAAAAGATGACAAGCGTTCCCCACGGGCAGACCTCGAGAGAATGTCAACCTCTCACGAGCAGGCGGCTTACGGGACAAGCTACGGGATTACCAACGGATACAGCTACTCGATTAAGCAAGCGGCTGCGCAAATCACCTGGGGAATTGGATCTGGCGTGCGTTTCACAAATCATCTTGGTTCTTTGGCGTCGACCTTCCACGGCTTCGATCCTGGATGCGATGACGCTTGTCCTGTGACGGGAGGCAATGCGCCGAGGTACTTTTCACATGCGGAGAGATGGCGTGCCCAGGAAGCTCGGTCGACGCCCGTTGCCGACTGGACAGCGGATGCCAGCCGGGAATGTCTCCCCAACGTCTACCCCACTTGCACATATCCCGTCGCATCTCATTGCTCATCCTGTATCGCATCTTTAGCATCTTTCACTTTATTGATTCAGAAAGAACATCAGACACCGACCACAATGTACGATTCCCACGTGCAGACGCGCTTTTATACATGCCAGGGCAAGCTGTTCCCTACATAGGTATACGTATGCTGACATCGAATGTCAATTCTTCAAGGGCATCTGTTCCAAATGCGAGTGTCCCTGCAACTACAAATTGGAGGATCACCCATTCGAGATACGACTGTAGTAATAATGGTCTCGGCTGTTACCAACAAAAAAACAAGAACAAAGCAAGCCATTCATTCCACTGGCATCTTCTTGCTGAAGCTTCTACACCACGGTCTTCTTCTTTCACCCCAACTGCAAGAATACACAACTCAACAACACAACAGCCCCGAAATTGAGCCATGAGACTGCAGCACTACTCCCGGCATCTGGCTCTCCAATCTCAACATCATCACCACCACCTCCGCCTTGAGCGCCGTGAGCGCCGCTACCAGACACTTTGTCCCGACCAAGGTCCCGACCAAGTTCCTATGTTGTCAAATATGCTGCTATCGCCCCTCCCCTACCTCCTCTGAACGCCTCCTGCCTGATTGTCGTCTCCGATTCAATCCCAGAGTCAAGTCCAGCATCGTATATCATGTTTCGGGTTGATTTCGTGCTAATCGAATACCAACTTATGTTCAATGCGCCGCTCATAAACACCATATTCATTTGACACACCCCAGACGTCTCGTCACAATTGGGGTCGTGCCACTTGTTGTCATTCATGGCATTGTAGGAGGCCCAAAGACCAGATCCGTGGATGACCACATTGTTGCTGTCAACCAAGCGCTGACCGTAGGCACGGTAACACCTGTCGTTGTCGTTGCTGTATCGATGAGAAGTGCAAAGACCGAAGTATGGGTCACCATATGATGAATTGGCTACCCAGGGCGCCGGCGCTCGTTGCTGAGTCCCACTGCCTTGCCAGTACGGGCTCTCGGCCTGCTGGAGACCGATATAGACGTCGGAGGCGCGATTCAGGTTGTACTGATAAAGGGTGCAGCGTTGAACGAGGTCCCAATTAGCCAACTTGGCGAAGTGCTTTCGAGGAGGAGACCGCGACCGGCCGCAATGTTCAGGGGTTTCGATGACGCGTCGTCCAAACCGCGGTCTGCCACGTAACCCCAAACTTTCTCAAGGTAGACAGAGGCTGTCTGGGTTACATGCATCAGCGCGAATGCCGCCTTGCAAGCCTTGGGATTGGGATCCCGACACTTCTTGTCAAGAACCACAGAGTCGTCCGAGCCGCCGACACGTATAACGCAGTTCCAAAAGCCGACATCACCGGGAGTCCTGGCCTCGATGTTGACTTTGACAATGACCGCTCCGGGAAGCACATCACCGACCGAATACAACATGTCGGTGAACTGGGCAACTCCCCTATCGCCTTCCTTGACTACTTCTATAATGGGCTTTGGGTCGGAGGGATCTGAAAAATGATCGCCCCAGCCGGTGATCACGCTCAACGCCTCCCCAACGAGTCGCGAGCCTGGCGGTACGTGAATTGTCTGATGGGTCTTGTAGATCCCTTGAGGGAAAAACAATAACTTGCAGCCAGCGTATTTCTGGAGTAAGCTGTTGATCGCGGGTCCATCATCATGGATATCTAACGTCGTGTGAGCAACCAAGTCAGAAGCACCCAGATGTTACTAAGCAAGAAGCGGTCGACTTACTGTCCCCCCACACAAATAACTCGGCCTCGTTTTTTACGTTCACAAACTGACTGACATTATAGTTTTCATATTGTGGGATGGGCATTGTAAAGTACCTCCCGCCAGGCGTCAGCTTTTCGTGCCTGTGAATAGGATGGCTAACGCTGGGGACTCTGCCCAGGTCAGCATGTGATGGAAAGGAGAAAATCCCCGCGGGGATTTTGCGTTTGGAAACGAGCGGAGAAGCTCCTTTATGAGTATATCTGTAGTATCTATGGGAGTGTCAGCGCAGAGTCATGGTTTTTTATGCCAAAGACTGGATTCGCAAGGGCGAATACTAACGTCTTTCCTTGTATCCATGTTACATCTCGAGATTCCAATGCCGACAGCAGGGTAGAGCCACCAGACCCGATGACTGCAGCCTTCACGTTGTCACCCTCAACGGCGACGTTGTGAAGTACAAGCGGACTAACACCGGATGGGATAGTGCCATTGGTGTAGATGTCAACTCCATACTCGCAATTAGAGAAGGACGAATCGACAGCGGACAAAGTTCCCGTGCTGTCAGGCAGACTGGCATCAACGGCCACCGCACACTCAGAGAAGGTACAACCCTGGATGACGGTGACGAAGGATCGTTTGAACTTGATACCCGTGTGGCAGCCGTCAAACTTCAGCCCTTTTAGCATGTACTGCTCGTTGAACACTTCCATGCCGACTGCTCCGCCGGTGAAGGTCTGCCGCGGTCAGTCGGTTAGCCAGCCAGTCATCGAAAACAAAATAAAACTTGAACCAGCAGCACCGAGGGGGAAGGAATGGAAACAGAAACCAAAACAACCTCACACAATCAGCGATAACCAACCCACTACCACCCCTTTCCATCGTCAACCCAGTGTGTTTCGACCTCTTGGGCATCACAAACTGCACGTTCACAAGGCTACATCCCTGGTCTACCGACCAATCCATCGCCCTCGCGCCCGTGTCATTGTCCACCGCCGTGGTATCGATCTTGAAGTTGCGCACCGCCATGTAAAGGCTCTTCACCGATCTCTCTCCTTCCCATAGGGGGTCATCATGCGCATCGATTATAGGATCAGTACCCAGCGACGGGTCGGCGAGCAAAGTGGGCGGTTCCAGGGCGTCACCGATGAGAAAGATTCCCGCGAGAAGCTTGATGGGTTTGGCGATGCGGTAGGTTCCCGGAGGCACGTAAAAATATCTGTTGACTTTTGCTACCGTCTTGTCGGATCGGTTATAAACTGTTTGATTGTGTCAGACTGGAATTTCTTTTGCTGTGGTAGGGTTCATATGGAAGCAATGCAAGGTATGGTATGCTAGGAACTCACAGTGGATATACTCGTTGAACAACCACGAGGAGTCGTTGGTATGTCTGCTCCGAGCTCCGTCACATCAAAATAGTGTTGGTGGCTATCGTATCCCACGTTTTCTTCGATCTGGGCTCGCCACCACTTCTTTGGGTGTGAGGGAATCAGCGGTTTCTCGCATGCCGGTCGTTCTCTGATTTTTATAAGGTCTGGTCCTGATGCCGAGGATGTTTCAACACTATGTTGATCTGAGTGGACATTTGCTGTTATGGCTGCCGATACAGTAGCTGGGAGGAGGAAGAACAGCCACGCCACTGTCGGCAACAAAGTGGTAGGTCTCATCTTGATAGTGTCGTGATAAGTATTTCTGTACCGTAAGGTATATACTCTGCGAAGAATGTCGTGATGCACCACACATCTGCCAAAGTTGATGTTTGAGGTCGAGAACTATGCTGGAGTATCTTGGGTAACGACCGTGGGCTTATATCTGTCATATAAGGTGCGTCAAATCTCAGCGGTGCTACTTCCCGCTCAGGTACGGGTTGCAAGCAGGGACCGCCTGTTGGGCGTTCTTTCCCTCAGGTTCTTCATATCCAGATGTAAAGTCGCGAGCGTCAGTATCTAGAGAGAAGGGCAGGCCCGATCTGCTTGGTCATTGACTGTGAAGGCAGCTTGGTCTTCGATATAGAATCGTCTAAAGATTTGAAGGAAGCCATCATCAGGGTAGTCTGTTATCATGGCAGGTATCACTTGCATAACTTTCAACACATTTATATCGGGGACATGTACCTGCTCGTAGCTTCTTTAGTAGTTGCACCATTGCATAGTCATGACCGGTTTGAAAGCAATGGCATTCAAACTCGGCAAGAATTGGTGTATGATAACGATGTTGCCACTAACCCAATATGCAGTTTCATACCACGACACCATCAACTTTCACCAAAAAAGAAAATGAAAGGCTGGTATCGGCCTGCTACCAGAAAAAGAGAGAAACATCAGGAATGAGTGATATCCCAAAAGAAGAAAAGCGAAAAAAAAAGTTATTAATGGTCATCGTGCGACGTGGGCCTGATTCGAACAGACGCTCCCGAAGGAACAAGATTTCTAGTCTTGCGCATTAGACCACTCTGCCACCACGCCTAGTGATTGTTGTTGAATTTTCGCTTCGGAACTATAGTCTATCAACGGGCCGCATAGTTGCTGCGAGTAGAACAGGATAGGAACTCGAGTCTGCGTGGGCAGCATGGTACTGACCCGATCCTTTCGAGCGTTCCTGTGCCAGACAGGCAGAGAAAAAAAGAAGTCGATGACACGATCGCGAACGTTCTGACTAGGGCTTGGCTGCTGAGTTTGAAATCTGAGTGCGCGATCCGTATTGACGCATCCAAGGTCGTCTGATGCATGGATTGGGAGGGGTTGCGCGGCGGGCGCGGGGGAGGATTGAGGTAAGAAGAGCACTTAAGTCGCTTGCAGCAATGGATGGGATGAGTTGAGAGGAAAGATCGAGCTGAAGCCAATTGAGGGTTCAAATCGACGCTGCGGAGAGATGTTTCAAGAATTGAAAGAGCGTGAAAAGGCGCGATATGGTGAGGAAGGTGATGCGCTAATATTCGGTTGATCGGCGCATGCAGGAGAGATCGAGGGCGGCTCGGCGGACGCAGCGCAATATCCGCTGCCCGCGCGGTTACATCATCACCCATGCATTGACAGAATTAGGGAGTTTGCACCTGAGGACAAAGATGATTTATCCATAACTCGCAGTGCCTTCGTCTTCCTTCAAGGGGCCATTGTAAAGAACTTGTGAAAATGGAGAAACAGTCAGCTATGAGATATCACGGGCTTCTCGCACGAAACATGATCGGGTCCTGCGCCGGCACCACCGCGCAACTTTGCAGAACAATAAGCATTTTGAGAATGCTAATATGAACCCAACATCAGTGCCGAATCTTCAACAATCACCAGGCGTGGTGGCAGAGTGGTCTAATGCGCAAGACTAGAAATCTTGTTCCTTCGGGAGCGTCTGTTCGAATCAGGCCCACGTCGCACGAATAACCATCGATAATTTTTTTCTTTCTTTTCCCTGCGAGCTTTTGTCTAGACATTTCTCGTGCTTGACATTCCCCTTCATTTTTAAGAATTTCTCTCCATTGGTTCCTTGACATGAACGTAATGGTGTTAAGTATGTTTTTTTGATACTCTCTCTGTTTAGGCATTCTGTCACTATCTTAAAGCACCATAAACATTGTCTATCAGTTGATCCTGCACAGTCGAAATCCTTCTTTTTAACATCTTTAACGCTGGCCTTCCTCCACGACACTAATGAAATCATCAATCAACGCCACGAGCTCTGCTTATTTTCCAAAACCTACTTGTTAATTGCTGACAAAGATTCCAGTCCCTACCTAGCTATCGGCAAACTGCGAAGTACGTTCTGACAGAGCTCGGAGTCTCTGATTTCCTCTGCTCCTACCAAGTAGGCATATATCCCGACCTCGCCTTGCTGACAGCTTCATAGAAATTCTTCGAATCCATTTCTCATTCAGCCGGAGATTTTCATGACTTACCGGACTGAGAGAAGAGACAAGAGACCAACCCATGGCAGAGGTCTCTAGGTAAATCAAGCACTTCCTCTACATTCATACCACAACCTCTCTCTAGGCCCACGTACTGTCTGGTACTCCGAGGCCGAGCTGAATATGTTTTTTTGAGAGAAAGTCGCCAAACATTACTGACTATTAGCCGCGCCCAAATCGAACGATAGATGATCAACTTCATCATGCTATACCCCCACGCCGCGTGGATCTTTAGTCTATACAGCACCATAGACATGACAGCGACGGTGATCGCTTCATCAAAGACGTATCAGGTCCGGTTAAAGTACATGATCTTTCACTTGGGGTACGCAATACTACCGTCACCGTCACCGTTACCGTCGATTACTGTTACCGTACGGTCCGGTTCTAGTATACAGGTAGGTACACGTCTTACTCCACACATACATGTGACCTGCGTGCATATGTAAGTATGTATGTACATCCATCTTCTGCTATTGATTACCCGCATACCTACATGCACTTATGCAATGCATCCTTCCTGCGGATGTGAGATCTTCTAGAACGTTCCCTCCATCTTTCCACCCATTCTAAGAGACAGGTAACAACTCAGTTTTCGTTTTGTGGAACCTGGCTTCTTTGGTTTGAAATATGTGAGTGTGACCTCGCAGCATTGCCCGTACCAAACTCACGACATTTCGGTACCGCGATAAGCGCGCCTGGGCTGTAGTGTAGGTACGGGGAGTATATAAGAAACACTCGCAGGCAAGTAAGATATTATGCGCGCTTGTGACTTGCGACTTGTGTGTAACCATTTAGGRTTCTGAAGCCAGAGACCTAACAGCTGAGGCCTGGGAAAAGGAGGCTTGGTTGCTGCAAGGTATGAGCTACGAGGGAATCGAAATGATGATTACTGAAGGCATATTTACAAGACCCTAATTTTGCAAAGAGTTGTTTCAAGAAAGGGTGATGAATGCACTTTGCGATGCAACTAGGTTCGTGTCGAGTAGGTTCAGTCATCCTTGCCTTGCAGTGTCTGTCACGGCGGAAGCCGAAAGATCGTCGGGCCGGTTTCAGATTGCCATTTTTGCTTTTGCTTTTATATGGGACCTTGCATGTTGCTTTGCAGCTTCGACTGCGGACCGGTTACGTGCAGGCAGCAGGATAAAGATATAACCATGAGAGTGTAGAATAATGTYAGGCTAKGAGAACGAAGTATGGAATACAGTGCTGGAACAGATGGAGATGAATAATGAAAAGTAGTCTTTAAAAGACTTGGTGTTTGTGTAGAGGTGAGGAAGGTGGTTTCGGCGAAACCAAAACCGCCCCCAAAACCATGTCTTTGATCGAAGAAGCGCCAGTGATCAATTTCCATAGTCGCAGGCAGACAATCTTCGATATCAGAATAAACGAGAACACGAGGACTATTGTGATCAACCACCCCAGCTACTAGGCTGCTCGATTCTCTGTCCTCTAAGCAGTCGAAACAGCTTGCCAAGGCCGAGCTGAACAGAGCTGAACCGCAACCCCCAATCAGGCAGACGGAAACGAGGGTAAGGCGAGCCTGCGATCAGCGACCCTCGAATTTGAGCCGCATGCCATACAGTATATCTGTATCAGACTCGGTAAGTCATGGGTATGGTTTTACTGACACAAGCAACGGTCCGTCCTCGCGTGTGACAAATCGGGACGGTAAGGTTGACTTGACTTTGACCGTCAGGCGCTATGTAGGCGCATGATTAATAAGGTGTCGAGGGTGTATAGCAACCCCGGAAAGTTTGGTGATACCGTCATGTGATCGACCCTGGGACTTGAAGAGGCAGTGAGACATCCGTCTCGCTTCAGGCGTATGAGATGTATGGGAGTGAAGTAGGTACCTACCTGATCGCAGTGTTGTCTGCAGGCAATTGAGATGCCGTAAGGCACAATCGCGGCCGGAAAACGGAAGAATATCCGGGTCATACCTTTGATTTCATCAGATGTAGTCGTGAAATACCAAGGAGTGTAATGGGAGGAAGAGAAGAATGATATGGTTAGCAGCGGGATGGCGTGACTAGATCACGCATTCCATTCCCGACTGCGGACGTCGTGACTTGAGATCCCCTCCCTACCGATATCTACAGCGTATGTAGTTGACAGTCCCGGGATGTCGGACGTCCCGATAACTTGACAGAGAAGAAACGGACGGGACGTTCCGGGTGGCATGGTTGGATGGGATGACGCGTGTTGACTTGCTATGTAAAACCAAAAATAAGACAATTGGGGTGCAGATCATGGATCGATGTGGGCAGATGCGCGGCACAACACCCAACCACACCCAACACGGAAACGTGCCAAGATCTACTGCATCCATGTGTGGGCGATGTGTTTCAACACCGGTGCGTGAGTACCTTTATAGATAATAAGTGCCGCCGTAGTGAGCCAGTCTGATTGGCGTTTGAATAACTCAGAGCCTTTCGTACATTTTTTTTTCTAGAGGAAGACTCCCCGGATGATATGGAACATTGTAAGGCTTGTGGTTGGTGGCCTCTCTTGTGTACCTTTGAAACGGACGACCGTTCGGTTTAATAACGTTATGCAATAAGGGTGCGGTATATTAGCCTGATGTTGGTTGTTATGTAAGGTACGTTTTGTAGGTACCTGATACCGCTAAGACTCATTCGAATCGGATTTATCCCCACGTTTCCTGGCCAATTGCATCAGGAGAATACCTGCACGCCGACGTCTCAAACGGGGCATGTAGACCAAGCAAACCACATAATTGGCTAGTACAGCGTGGGGATAAATCCGATTCGAATGAGTCKTAGCGGTAGTGAGGGTAACATTGATGGAATGGCCGCCTACATTGCTAGGTAATCAATCTGGCATGTCCGATGTGATACGGAGACTCGAGTTCGAAAGGCATATCATGGGAGCATCCGGATAACCTCCGTCTGCGGGCGGATGTTACGGAGGTGCAACCGCCTTGAAGAGCGACCGAGTAGGAAGTTTTGGCGAAGTTTTGTTCAGATGACTGTAATGTGAGTCCTCAAGCCCCGTGCAGGAGGAATATCATTGCCTGCTTGGTTGATGCCTGGTAGACTTGGTTGACGACGGGATCTGGTTAAGGTAACTCGCTGGTGAGGCTGAAGACAAAACCGGATTTCAATCGTGAAAATTACTAAGCTCGAGATCGTGCCAGCGGGATATGGCGGATGTTCCGCAGAAGGCACATCGAAGACGGCGTTTGTCACCACAACATTAGTAAACCCGGCGCGGTGGTGCAGCCATGGTAGCTTCCAGATGGATGGGATCTGAAGGGGTGCGYACGCATGGGGACCATGTGGCTGCCACGCAATCCAACGATGACAAAATGGCAGTTTGAGATGGTGGTGTTGCGTGGTATTGGAAGTATGGAATTTCAAGATTGGGTGGTGGTCAGGAACATGTCGAGCATGTCAGCGTGAGAAAAAAAAGTGTGTGTGSGCTAGGGAACGGAGAGGGTGTGGTCGTTGTTGTGTTGTTCATCGGGTGTCGGTCGGGTGTCCTGCCCGCAGCATCACATCATCCCAATTCGGGACCCCTGGATTCCCAGAAAAAGGGTTGGAAGCGCCCGATTTTATCCAATCAGAATACGGGGTTTACAGGAGGGGTATTTATGGGCCCCACCACCACGACCCACCAGACTGGTCTCCCACTTTCCCAAAAGCAACCCATGAAAAGCTTGGCATCCCAAAAACGGACCCAAGATTTCTCCTTGGCAGCCGTGAGCCCCACTGAATGGGAAGCTTAACTGGCGGAACTGTTTTTTTGGTGGGTCTTGGAGCTTAAACAGGCGAGGTACAAGCCACAGACAAAGTACCTTTGKTAMCAAAGGTACCTATTTTTACCAGTGCCGTCCGAATACCGATGAAACCACCAACATCCAGGCAACATCATTATCAGAAACCATTTGGTCCAACCGAGACACTAACTCGACGATCCGGATACCGAATGACGGCTGTCTGTCTGTAACATCGTGCAACTTCACATTAAGCGCCTAAGCGCGCAAGGCGTTTTTCGCGGTTGGTTGTCTTGGTTTGATTGAAGTTCCAACAACCTAGCTCTGATCATTGTGCACTCCCAGGGATGACCGTCATGATGATCGATAATACGTAAACTAATCACTATGCACTTAGTCCCGGCGATAAGTTTTGGGAGGCTCAGAAAGGCCACAAGCCACGCTACGGATCCCGAAGGTGCAAGTTCTCGGCAGGGGAACGAAGCAAGGCGAGTTGCAGGGGTCATGTTTACGGCACGGTAACGAGAGGGAGGAAATATCAGCCAAGCTGCGAATACCGCATCGGGACACAATTTTCAATTGCCACTATTTTGAAATATGCACCACTTTGCAGGATCGTGATGTTAAGTCTCCGAGTTGCTTTCAATGGTTTCGAATGCATCATATTGCTATGAATAGGTGGTGACATCTAATGTGTCTATACTCCAAATGCTGTTGTTATGCTTCTAACCAAATAACACCAAAAAGCTCCCCATCGGAACCTGCCAGGGGCAGCTGAGCCTAGTACCAGACTAGCTTGAGATATCGTGACCGGAGAAAAGGAAATCCATCAACGGGCCGTTCGCTGTGAGCAACGTGKCCATGAAGCACGCAGTGCTATCCCATTAACCATATTCCTGTCCCTTGACCGGTCCAATCCTTTGTGTCCCATCGCTACTTCCAGCGCAGAGAGGAGGGCAAAAAATTGAAATTGAGACACTGGTAGCACAATGTATGGAAATTGAACTGAAGGAAAACTGCAGTTGAAGAGGAAGACCGAAGAAAACAAAAAAAGGTAGTACAGAAATCTGAACTAGAAACGCAAACCTGAACCCCTTTGCCCACACCAAAACCAAAAGTTGACATTCCAAAACGCCTGGTATCGTACCCCGTATGCATCGCACCATGCAACCCTAGGTCCTCGGGGTATCGAGAGTTGTGAAACAAGAAGTGTAAATAAAAAGAAACATGAGCAAAACTGAAGCTCAAGGTGAACCGTTCCGTCGTCTGAAGATGTCGTCATGTGTTGTTGTACAGTTTATCGTTATGCCCGCTCGATCGCAATGCAGAAGCCATCGTCCATGCTGTGCCTTCCCACATCCCGCACAAATATTCAAATTGAGTGACAGAATAAGAAAGGGAGTCTTCGACATCATTCCCAATCCGGGGGAGCGCCGCCGTGTCGTGATAAGTAATTCTAGAAAACTCGTCCCATCCTGCGGTAGGAGGGAGTTCACTGGCCCAGTGAGCCATAGGCCCAATTTTTCCGTCTCCGACAATGGACTTGCTGATTTTTCGGGAGCTGGCTGCATCCTTCCAGGTGAAAAAACGTGGCGGTCGATCTTATGACGAGCAAGGGGTCACCCTAGTGTCTTTTGGCGCTGGTAAAGACCTCAGACTACGATGAACCCGGAAGAGAAGAGAGAGCTGGGATGGTAAACCGGCTGATCCACCTCCGAATGAAAAGATGTACGAGACCCATTCCGCAAAGTCGAAGTGTTTGAGCACGGGTGGATGCCGTGGACAGCTGCAGCCCAGTGCCAGAGACACGATTCTTCATCGGTAATGGCCACGGGAGGAGGACTTGGGTGAGTGGCTTGACGAGTAGCCAGGGTCGGAGTAATGTGATGCGCCGTAGGAATATCCGCTACGGCCCGAGTGAATGCCGCAAGAGTGTCCCACCAAAACCTCCTTCTTATGTGGACGATGGCCGGGTTGCCCATATGCCGCGCACCGATCAACGGCGTGCTGGTAGTAGAGGCACTTGCACACCGAGTAGAGTTCGACCACCTGATAACACATGGTTGCTAATCTTTTCCCGATGTTTTTGGAGCTTTGTTGTGGTTGATAGATGTTGGGAGTGTGTTTTCAGGGCCGCGGCCGAGATAGTGGATAGTCGATTGGTTGGTAGCGGCAAGGTAGTTGTTGTAGTAAGAGGCTTGACATATATACCGGGGAGTATAAGCCGGAGCCGGAAGAGGTGGAGATTGAGAAGCTCCAAATAGGCGAGATACCGTGAGGCAAGGAGTCTATAACTGAGACACAGAGGCAGACTCAAGGAAAACAGTAGAGTGGAAGCGACTGTTGATTAAGGAACTGAGGCCTTGACTGAAGATATAATGAAACGGTGTTTGATATCGAACATGCCAACCAACATCATGAAGGAGGGTATTCCGGCGGCCTTATAACACTTGATGTTTTGGCAGCCTGGCAAGGTGTGTAGTGTGCCTTCTTCATGTCAACGGTACTGGATGGAGAAGTGACTGGGGAGCCATTTGCGGCGTGAAGGCAGCAATGACGCCAGAGACCACCGGGGAGACTACGGGACTGTGKAAGGTTCTCACCTCGACGGCACTTGGTCGTCTACTTGGTGACAACCTGAGGTGACAACGGTACCGGGTTGGGGGTAGGGTAGGTACCTTGCACCTGGGCTCCGTCTCCGTACCTGGCTCCGTACATGACGGGCAGCGCGGTAACGGGTGTCGAAGCTAGTGTGAAGGAAGGTAAGGTGTGCCTGAGAGCTGGGAGAGGGCACAGGCAGGCATTGGATCTCTGGGTTTAGATTATGAGCGTTGAAGGCGCAGCCGCAGACGGAAGGTGATGGTGTTTGGAGGTTTGAAGCAGGGAGAGACGGACAGAGTGCCAATGAGAATGAGAGGAAAGACGAAGAGCTTCGCCGGATCGAGGTTGCATTGATTACGGACAAGGGTGGAACCAGTGCACGGTAGGGTGGAAACCGTTTCCGCAGGAGTCCTGTATCTTACACGTACCTGCCCGTAATTTGGGTACCTAACAATGAGCGGACAGGGGACAGCAAGTAAGGTGTAGACTAGGGCAAGGGCAAGGGCCCCCGTGGGCTACTGCTACCTCCACAGGCTGTTGTCCAGGGGACTGTCTCCCAAAAAAGACCACACTGCAGCAACACCCGTTCCAAGAAAAGGCCTGCCTCTGAGGCTGGAAATCGCAGCCTCTCTTGACTGGCCAGGGAAACGGTGGCTTTACCCTACGATTGCAGGTGCCTAAGAGCTAAGGTTTCGTAACAGTTCGATGATTAGTTGCACTACTAACAACGAGTCTAATATGAAGTTTAGGTCCGGCCTCCTTCGGGTGTCTGTGGAGCGGTTACGGTATCCTAGTTGTACCGACGGACTGCACCTTTGAGGTTTGCGAACCTGCGATAACATGAAGGGAAGGATACATCTCTGAACCGAGTATTGATGAAGCCCTTTGTACCGCAAGGGACTGAAGCAACAAAGGGCTCAATTGAGCATTTTCGCCGAATTTTAGGAAACTCCCGTCTATCACCGAGCCGGTATGACTAACAATTCTTTTCTAAGGTACATATCGTATGGAAGCCTGAGGTCAGGTCACGACCACTAAAACCCACCACTCAACAATTGTCCGCTGCATATGTGGCTTGGTTTGCGGATTGCCGCCTATGATACCTCACTCTGCTGCGTTTTGTTAGTATCTTCACCTCTAGCGCAGGTAAATCTTACCCGATTTTACCGCCGCTGTTACTTCCGGATCTGACACCGATTGCACACCATGAGAATGGACTGGTCAACGCATACCACTCCAGGCTTACGTTGACGTCAACCCCATCGACGGTTTGAAAGGTATACCCGTTCTGTTTGGTCATTTTGCGCCCAGATCTCGGTAATCGGTAGACACTGTCATCACGACAAACCAGAGAAAAGACACCACAAGGAGGACCCCTGGCTCAATTAGCAGTGGGCTGAGGCTGACATTTGACCCTGGAATCTAGGGCGCCAGAAAGACCACTCCTTACGGGAAATAGACGCAGGAACGCGGCTGCGATAGAAGTCTGGTAATCGGAATTCGATACCTCGGTCAGACAATGACCGGTACGCTGTACAGAGACAACACGAGCGATTCTTGATACCCCCGCGAGCTTCGATTCCAGACATTAAAGGCAACCTGGACGCTATGCCAGAATGCCCCGAGGTCCAAGGCTCCAAGTGCTACAATCAAGACCACGCCGCACGATTTCGACGGCACATGATTGTCTTTTGGCGACCCCAAGCCCTGAAACGCCGTTGATGACTCTACACCACCGCAAGGTGTTCAACAAACCCCACGGATACTCCCTCGGTAGTTGCCCGGCCGGGTCATCCAGGCTTCTTCCCCGAGGGCAAAGGGCGTGAGGCGTACTGAGGAATGCCATCTTCGTTCTGATGGGAGCCTTTTACTGGCTCAGAAATGTTTATTACCCGCTCCATGGTAAATTCCGGCGGTCATTTGAGTCAACTCGAAGAGGTCAGTTGTCTGCCTGAAGAGTAAGTCACCTTGAGATAGACTTGAAGGTGGCGGGGCATACATTGACCGAGCATGGCGGTAGTACACACTGATACACCAGGCTATACATTCGATCAGTCCTTCTGGAACAACTTATCGATATAGTCCAAAATGAGTCTAACAAAACGGTCCTCATGCACCAAGCTCGCACAGCGATGCTGATCCAAAGTCCAAAAGCCGCCCGCAACGCTGACTTGCTCGAGCCTAGGTACTATTTTGCAGCACAAGTCGAAAGAAGAACCCGCGTTACAGCCAATTTAGCAGATGGGTTACACGATTTTTGGTATGAATGACTACGGTGCAGCCGGGTACCGGAAGACATGAAGCGTGGTGGGGTCCTCGCCCATAGATGTGGTAAAGATCGCATCGAGTGGTGGCACTGGGACAACCACATCGCTATCCCCCTGCGGATTGCAAAATGTATGAAAAGGTAAGTATACAACCAACCAAATCTGTATCCGGCGATGCCACGGATAGGAAGGTTGGAAACAGGCCACCAAAACGGGCCCGTTCTCTCGAAACTACCGCCAAGAGATGGGGAAACGGCCACCATGGTCGCATATGAACATTGGCGATGGTGAAGCGTGAGTATCTGACGCTGAAACCTCATGTTTGGTACTGTAACAGTTCAAGCCCCGGCACTTTCAAGACAAGTGCTTAGTACAGACACTACAGTCTGACAGGTCCCGATTTAGCGGATGCAGTAATCAGGAACGACATGGGGAGCGCTACCAGTGAATTTACTTCTTGGAACCAAGCACAAGTTACCACCACGGCGGCCTCTATGCTGACGCCAGACGGCGGCCAGCCATCGGTAGGGCAGGCTCGGCATGGGTCCGGGAGCATTGGCCGCCGCCCGGGGCCCCGGCGTGGGATCTGGTCGACTCAACGGGCCATCTCAACCGCATCATTGGGTACGGTACGTTGCACCAACCAATCGTTCTGTTTGGGGATCCTTGACGACATGAACGACGTTGAAAACACCGTCCCCAGATCATCGCGAAATGGCGCCAGGGGCACAAACATTCACCCGTACTTCCTCTAGAATTCTCATTTCACTTACGAGGCTAAGGCAATGGCATCACACCCGATGGATTCGTCCCGACCAGTCTCCACCCCCAGACCTATCACCTCCTACGTTTTACCTACCGGGGAGTCATGATTTTCCGTGTAAGTCGGTATGACTGCATCTAGGACGGATTCTGAAACATATGAACTCTTCATCGCGAAGCTACATAATGGCAAGGTTGACTTGGCTCCCCGTTAGCCAGGTTCACTGGCGATCATCCCCCCACAGGCACGATCCTGATCATGGCAGCAAAGTTCTAGAACGACATCATATTCCGGGTAGACCCTTTTCCTGTCATGGCCTGCAGGCAGCCGAGGAGGACTTACTGTGCCGTATCTCACCCAATAACTGGCCAATGCCTGAATCCCCTCTGATGCGGTGCATCATCAGTGGCCGATGGTGGTGGAACATACACCCTAACACCTAACCCTCCCACGCCAGTTGCCCAGTATGACGGACGAAGCCACATTCAAAGGGCCCACTATGAAATCATGGCGCTTGCCGTGACCGTTCGTTCTCTCGCGATTCGACGTAACAGAGGTGAGTAATGACGCTTTTCACAAAGAGGGTGGCCTTTGAAAGTTTCATACGGACCCTGTTAGTGTAGCTCTCTGTTAGTGCAGCCACTGGCGTCCGCGGAGGTACATGTGATTTGCTAACAGCCCTTAACAGAGGTGTGTTAGTGGTACTTGCAACTGCAGACCAACAAAACCGGAGTCTTCCGCGTCTTTTCCACCAACTAGTATCCTCCCACTTTTGATATTCCAAATGGTAATTTCCCTTGTTGCAATCATTTTCCAATAAGATCCTCAGTAACATATGTGTCATAGGCAGTCCTATGCAGGTCCTTTACCACATGATTTCATCGACTTGCTATGCAAGCGTTTGGGCTCGTGATCTCCCTCTCTCTTCCGGTCAATTTTCAAGATTACCGACCGTAACGGAGCTGCCCGCCGTTGATCACCGTCTCACCGAGTGCATATAGGCTCTACTGTCGTTGCCCGGATTCCACACCGAGTCGATCCCGGTGGGCTTCCGAAAGTGATGCCTTCAACAACTCGTGGCCATAAGACTATCTTCATGAGGCATCTCTCCGTCGGTTGGGAATAGAAACCGGTGACCCGGTGTCGTGCCTGGCTCATTAGGCAATCTATAAACGACACTGACATGAAACTGCTGCAGACTGCAGACTGCACGGCGCAAGCCGCAGCAGCGATTCACCTCGCAGGAAATCAGTCATGTTCCTGCATAACACCAGCCCTACGGTCTTACACTGCTCGGTCAATCAACATCATGGCCATCATCCGACATCACGGGTATTGACCTGCATTTAGGTGTCAACAGAAAAACGGACTTAAGCTTGAATTAGGAAATGACGTTCTTCAAGTCCGTGAACAAGTTCCCGCCCCCTGCCTCCTGCCCTACAAGGTGAAGTTATCACCAATGTAGAACCTGCCAAGCCTGAGGCAACCCTCCCTCTTTTCAGCCTTGTGACGTGCATCAAGGATGTGACAGACGATGATGCATGTCTAGTGTGAGTTTCTCACCTTTGGCATATGTTTCAGAAAAACGCTTGTTCAACAAGGTGAGAGCTAACGCGCCGTTTCTATCCCAGGGGAGACAATGACAGAGAAAGATGGCTTCTGTTCCCCCAACAACCATGACGCCAAGAACCCACGATGTACAAGTGGGGATTTGCAAGCAATGTCTCGCTAGACAACCAATCGCTTTGATTCCCGCCCAGCCCTCCATTTTCCATCAACAGTCCAAAGGCGTCAAAAAGTCTCGAAAGAGTCCGCAGGTGATCGGTGACTGACAGACCGTGAGAATTTAGAGCCAGTGAAAGCAGAGAGAAAATCACATTCGTCCAAGCACCGCCTCAAAACGGCTGACAAGATGCCACCAATCAGTTATCAGGATATCTAACGGATCACGGTCTCGACATCACTTCCTCCCAAATCTTACCTGCCACAGCCCCTAGTTCCGGGTTCGGGACGAACAAACTGTTGAATCGATATCTGATACCTTGGAGGAGGATCCGGGTCAGTACGGAGATGCCGTTGACCGTTCACCGTTGACATCAGAAAGTGAACGGTCGGTCGACCATTTGACCGTCATCGAAAGGGCGGGATCCTATTCCTTGTCCGCTATTACAGCTATCTCCACTGAGCGACGAACGGTGGGGCACTGCGCTTGGCACCCGACACAGACATCAGACAAAACTCCAACGTACCCCCGGTCCAGTTCCGGCCCCCATCCGGCTTCCTCCAGGCAGAAGCGGAAGCTCCATGTGATCCTCCGGGAAGCCGAACCGGAAGGTTGAGCCCCATATGCGGCGGAGAGCCCCACTTTACCTGCGAACTCGAACGGGATGGACGACGGGAAACTCCAACCTGAAGTCTTTCTTCTTTTTTTTTGAAACACAATTGTTGAATCATACAACACCCTCCCGATGCTCTGTGCCGAGCATCACCCATCATCACCACATTACCACCACGGCCGCCGGACAGTCACCCGGTATACGCGGCGGTCGGTAATGACGGTGCCTGAAGCTGAACTCTCGCTGGTTGTCGTCAGGCAATCAATCTTTCCTCGTCCATCTCTATAATTCTACATCTCTCGATTTGTTTCCTGGCCAGGCGATGGAAGTCAGTCACTAACCCTTGACGCTGTCGGCATCAAGAAAACAGGCAGTGCAGCCCGCGATTGACCCGAACCCGGACAGTATATCTCGAAATAACTGCGTCATAACTCATAATATCGGTTCTATATCGCGAACGGCCTCCCATACTATTGAGACTCAACAACAAGTCCCCAAACTCATCCAACATCTTCCATTCGACCTCAACTAATCATCATTAATTAACCTAACTCATCGTTGACTCCCAAGACCCCACGCCACTCCGGGACCGTACATGGTACGATCGACTTATGACAATATCATACCGTGGAAACCTCACTCATCAACTTCTGTACAGTACGCATGATGCCTTTCTGCCTCAGTGAGCCCCGATTCTTACTCACTCCCCGAGACTCTGACTTGGTTCGAGTGCCCGCCCCCAGTATTGGCCCCCAAATTTCCGGGTCTGGCCCATGGATGTTGAAAAACAGGTGCCTAGTCGGCATCATATTATTTCATTACGGTTCCATGAGAACGTGGACCATGCCCCTAGGACCCAGGTGTAGGCAGATAACTGAAGTCTGTACCAGACACAAATTGTGTCTAGGCCTAGGAATTGGTAGGCATCATTATGTGTGATTGTTGTTTGCGGAATACGATGAGTAAATCATACGGAGAAGAAGTAGATTTTAACTCGACAGCATGTACGAAATCTAGAGTGAGTGTTTGAAAAAGGAAAAGAAAAGAGGGAGGCCGCAGTTCATTAGCTTGGAAAGAGGTTGGAATAGACAAGGCCTACCTGCTACAGTCAGTTCAAGTCTTCCGGCTTTCGGGATGCCTCTTCAATGCTGTATGAGAATCCTAAAGAGATGTGTGCGCAAAAGCTAACGAAGTCAGTCCTCTGTTACTTGACATAGGCGTGACTAGGTATCCATCTCGGGCCGATCCGCTTGATGAAGTTGGACTGTATGCTCACTCTCTCCCCTTTAAGTTAACCTTCTTACCCATGGCACGGGCTAGGTACCTATTAGTCTTTTGAGTGCCTTGAAGGCGCTGCCCGTCACGGCGCCGCAACCGTGCCTTCGCCTTTCCCACCCCCGTACCTAGTCGCCGATGTGGCGTCTGTCGTGTACATATGTCAAGTACAAGTATACTTCAAGTTCTTTGTGACTCTACGCCGCAGACCAGACCACACCAAGCAAGGGAAAATTACCTCTGGTGTATGGTGTGGCTGCCGTGCCATACACGCCACCACCAACGAACAATGTCCTGATATACTACCGTTTCTGGCGGCTTGCCATCATTCTCAACGAACACCCGAAAACGCGGTGGCTGAGACGGGACTACCTCGGATACAAAGCCACTTCACTCCAGCACAACGCCTCAGGGTGACTGGAAGAAAGTGTGATTATGCTTGAATGAGAATCTCAATATGAACGCCGAGTGAATGGGAGCATTGCGAACCATTTTGAGGAAGGACCGAGATATTGATTGATTGATGGCTTGTGGTTATCACTTTTCCTGGACCTCGTCACCACTTCACCAGTTCCTCGTCTCTTTCTTTTTCCCGCGGAGCTAAAACCACTTCGATATATCCACCGTTCAATCATCACATTCCCAACAATCCTCCTTTATCACCTAAAGTTTATAGACACCTCTATACCTTCTTTCTGAGTCCACACCTCCAAGACAAGACAAAATCGTAACAACGTCGTGAAGAGAGGGTGAAGTAAGTTATACACAAATAAAGCGAATGATATGATGGAATTGACAGACACACGTCTTTACTTTTTATCCCCATGCAGACACCGACCGTACTATGATGATGATGTTGACGATGATGACAATGATGATGATGATGCATGATACACAGGAGAAGAAAGAAGCAAACGAGAAGAAAAACAATGACTGCACCTTTCGACAAAGGGGTTTACAACTCAAAAAAAAATTCAGGTTCGACGCCATGCTCGCTTTCGTCCGTTCGTTCGTCCGTTCGTTTGTTCGTTCGTACCGTATCGTTCGACACTTAGCAACCCCCACCCGAAACCCTTGAAATTTTTCACATCGTGACCGTTACTTCCTTCTCTTACCCATATAAGACTTTTTGATAACCACCCAACACTTCCCGCTTCGTCACAACGTCCGCCATGTTCGGCGCCAATGCCCTTCCTATACCCAGTCGAACCCTTCTAGCCCATCGTTCCTCCTAGGCCCTGCGGCTCATCATGGCCGCTGTGGCCCCTGCAGCTGCGAGATCTTGTTGCTGTTGCTGCCGGGCACTCGTGGTACGAACCGCCGCTCGCGGTAGACTGCTCCCATTGGAACCCACATTTCCGGAGGTGAAACTGCCAGCTGTTGAGCCGGTTGTACCCCCGCTTGCTCTTTTCACGCCAGAGGCTGCCCCACTACCCGAAGCCGTCATGCCAGATACCTTACGGGAGGAAGGCAGAATACTACTAGCAAGAGTGGGTTTTAGAGGACCCTGAGGCATACCGGAGCTGACGACTCCTGACCGTAGTGAGGTTCTGGTAGTGACGGCGGCGGCCGGCGGCTCCGGCAGGGGGCGAGGTCCTCCGTTCAGACTCTGTACACGCTTGCTTGGGGATGATTCCCGCGTCGATGCAAGGCGTGGCACTGGCATGGAAGATGAAGGCGGAGTCTTCTGCCCGGTAATGAACTCATGTCGTACGGCTTCCTCGGGCTTCATTCTTCTGTCCGGATCCCACCTGAGACAGCGGGCAATGAAATCCAGGAATGGCTGATCATCGCACTTGAGAACCTGCTGCAAAGTCTTGGAGGAGGGGCGGCGACGGCGGCCCTTCGAGGAGACGGTAAGACGCGGTTTGCCAGAGCTATCGAAGAACAGCTTCTTGCGTGTTGACTTTTCAATGAGGTGCTTCTCCGGAGGCCCGAATACTTCCATGATGCAAGCCAGCTGTTCCTGCTCGTTCTCACCAGGGAAAATGGGAACACCAGTGAAGAGTTCCGCCAGAATGCAGCCTAGCGACCACATATCAATGGGAAGGCCATAGGTCATACCCAGAATAACCTCGGGGGATCGGTAAAAGCGTGACTGAATGTAAGTATAAACCTTCTCGTTCTCGAAACAGCTGGAACCAAAATCGATGACCTTGATCTCCGAATGTAGAGGGTGTCGCAGGAGGATGTTTTCTGGCTTCAAGTCGCAGTGAATAACCTTGTGCTGCTTTAGCAGAAGCAGTGAGCTGAGCATTTGTTTAGTGAACCGCCGAATCAATTTGAGTGAGAAGCCCCGGAAAGCGTTAGACTTGATGAACTCGTAAAGATTCATATCAAGGAGTTCGGTGGAAATGCAGAGATGCCCACGGAAATAGAAGCTGTGGGTGAAATTGACCATGCTGTGCTTATTCTTGGGGTCCTGAAAGTTTACTTGTTAGCGAACAAATACGGTTCGAGTAAACAGTCATCAAGAACTTACCCATTCGCGAAGCTTCTGCAGAATGTTGACTTCCACAAGAGCCTGCTGGTGGAACCGCTTCTTGTTCCGGATAATCTTGACGGCCACAAGGACGCCAGTCTTATGATCGATGCATCGAACAACCTGCCCGAAGCTACCCTTTCCAAGGACATCAATGATCTCATATCTGTATGCAAGATGATCGCCGATAATAATCGAGTAGTCTCCTCGCTCATCATCGTACCCAAAGTTGGGGAGGTCTGACTGAACGTTACCAACCACCTTGGCCGCATTCTGAGTACCGCAAAAGTAGACGTCCTTATAGTCCACAATTTCGCCGCGCTCATAGATGTTCAGGACGGCAATCCTAAGGGCTTCCTGAGGGCCAACGCGTTCCTTGGCAGTAGCACGCTTGCGTAAGGCGTCGAGCGTCCGAGCCGCCATTTCAGTTTCCTTGCGCCGCGACCCGAGTTTCTTCATCTCTTCCTCGGCCACCATGTCATCCTTGTCGAGATCGGTCGTCCAGACGTCACGGGGTTGGCTCAGAGTCGCACTTGAACTCTTCGGCTTCAGGATCTTTTGCGCCGAGCTATACGTATGAATCGATCGCTCCGCCACCGTGTCCAGTGTAGATTCCTTCTTGCCCGCTGCCGCATCGCTACGCTGACGGTCCCCTGCAACAATAGCATTGAGGCTCGAGGTTGAGCTCTTCCGTCTCCTAGACTCCAAGTACGTCCCGGTACCATTCGATTTCGAAGAAGGCGTCGGGCTTGGGGCTTTTCCGGTGGTCGAAGGCAAGCTGCCCAATGTCGCCGATATCGGGATCCTTGGGGGTGGCATAGAGTCATGTTTGACACTGTTCGGATCAGCCTTTTCAGGCCGACTGTTACCGTTCTTGGATGCGCTTCGTTTCCATGATAGACTCAATTTCCGTCTGATGGAGGTGCCGATTGACGATGGAGTTGGTGGCTCTTCCGGGTCAGTGGGAGATGGTGGTGACTTCACGGTTGATGACTTTGCGGCAGCAGGCTTCGGGGCTCGCGGTCCAGAGGGTTTCTGGGTTGGGACAGATGCATCGGGATCCCCTGTTTTTGGTCGATTGGAGTATGCCGACTCCTGATTCTTCCACTTTACCGCAGAAGACGAAATATATGGCGACATTCCTGACTGTGGCATCACATTCGACACCACTCCCCCCACTGACTCGTTTGAGCTGTAGGAGTCCATACTACCACCCTTTCCTCGATTAATTGTGCTTGTACTCCTAAGGTGCTGAACTGTAGGCTTATCCTCAGTTCGCGTTGTGGTGAAGTAGGTGCTTCTTGACGCTGTCATGGGCGTCGACGGCGTCTTTGCAATTTGCCTGCCAGGAGGAGGAGAAAGACTCCTGTCTGATGCATTCTGCTCCTGAAGCGCCGCAATTTTGGCAGCAGTTGTAGTGCTCAACGGTCCTAGAGCAAGCGGGGGCAGACGAAGAGGCTGCAGGTTTTTCTTTGAGTTTGAGGAAGAGGACTTCTTGTCCACAGTCGAGGTGTGCACGGATTTTCGTTGGCTTGGTTTGCGCTGCAGCTTAGCAGGCGGTGGGTCAGTCAGCTGTGCCCCAGATACGCTCCCTGTTGAGGTGCTGTTGATGCTACTCGTATCAAACGCCCTATTGGACTTGCGCTTGTCCAAAAACGACAGTTCACCAGGTGAGTCGTACAGCTTTGGTATTGCTGGAACTGGGGGAACCTCTTCCTCCTCCTCGCCGTTCGCCGTGTTCTGGGAAGGCACACCCTTTGGAGCAGGTAGCCTAGAGCTGCCGCTCTGTGGAATCCGCGGTTGAATAGAGCCAGTCGATGATCGTACAGTGTTGTAGCTATTTGCCGACGCAGCCGAAAGACCAGAGCTGTAGGATTTTCTGTTGTTCGCGTCCGGGGTAGTCCGAGAGGAAGCTGGCGTTGGGATCTTGCGCGGCAACATGGATGGAGAACGAGACGAAGGACGTGATGTAGCTAATGGCATCGGAGCTGTTGGTACTGGAGCTGGCGCTTGAGAGGGTTGATGATGTGACATCCGCTTCATCAGTCTCGTATCTGTCGGGCTGATCGTCCTGGCGCCTAAGCCTGTTGCATGTGAAGTATGAGGAACACCAGGCATAACAGATATCCTCTTGGTCGAGGATGGAACTGACGCCTTGACGGCAGTCCTGGGGGAGCGTGGAAATGTCACAGGCGAGCTCCCGGAGCCCAAGGCAAGGGCGCTCAAGTCGTGGGCTAGTGTAGTAGCATCGCTGCCTCGGGGCGGCGGTTGCACAGATCTCGCCTTGGAGGTTCGCGTTGACTCGGGCATAGGACGGGGCCCTCCGTCTACGGACACTGACGTGCGCACCGGCTCTGTTCCATTTCGCTCCCCGAGTGAGGCGACACTTGGCCGTCGTCTTCGTGCCTCCGCGTCTGTATTACCGAGCACGTCAGATCCAGCCGACCGCCTGGGAGCTTTCACCGTATTGTTCGTACTCGAGACTGGGGGGTAATGGTTCGGGCGACGAGTGCGGATGGCCGCGGGAGCGGTAGGGGTCGTAACGCCCGAGGTGTTGGATGCTGTTGTTCCTAAGCCTGTCTGTCTAGTTGTGCCATTTGTTATACTAGGTCTTCGCAAAATTGACCCGCTCCTGGCAGTCCGCGTCGGGGCCGGCTGCTGGACCGCGACTCTCGCGCCGGTCGCATTGATGGAGATGTCGGAATGGCCCCCCATGCTTTCAGGTGTAGAATTTTGGCCAGGCGGTGTTGAGTAGTGGGCCAGCTTGAAATCGGTTGAGGCCGACTCGAGGCTGCTCTGAAGATCGTCGAAGCTCACCGAGGGCAAGAATTCGAATGCTGTGCTTGTCGATGATCCGTCTTCGTTACCATTCCGGCTGCCAAAGGAGAACAATGAGTGGTTGTTGGACGAGGAGGCGCTCAGCATCGGAGGATCCTCGGTAGGTCGACGGAAAGCGTTAATTTTGGAGGGACTGGAGTTTTCCTTGCGCCTGTGCAGTGAAACACGAGCCAATGTTAGCTAGTCTGGTTCGAAAACACGAAAGGAACTTGCGGCGGGAACCACCACTGGGCGCGATGCAAGAGAGTAGCACTTGAGAAGACGAGGACAAGGACGGGAACAACCTGGTGGGTGACTGGGTTTCCCCTCTGGGGCCAGCGGGGACGTGCCGCTCCCTATTGTTCATGGGTGCAATGGAGCCGTGAGGCCGGTGGTTATGGAGTCACGCAGCGCGAGGCGGGCCTCAATGAGCGGAAACGTCAGGACGACAGGGCCGCGGTATACGGTATACGGCAACCGCGACCACAACGGGGGACGGGACGGAGCCTCTTGCTCGTGCTAGGAAAGGGCTGAGTGCTGACGGGGGACAAGGCGAGACCGGCAGACCGGCGACAGGATCGCGAGGCGGTCTGTCTGCTTCAGACTTTTAGTACCTTTGCTTGGCCGGCGTGCAGCGTGCAGCGTGTAGCAGCAGCGTGCGTGTAGGCGTGAAGGGCGGTACGGATTATTATGGTGGTCGTCGTGGTGCGGTGGACGGTGGTGGTGTTGTGGTGGTGATAATGGTGTTTGTTCCACTCTTTGGGATTCAGATGGTTGGTGCGTTCGCTTCAGTTCTCTCCACTGCTGTGTTAAGGTATCCTGTCCTTTGCGGTCCGAGTCGACGATTCGACGTCGAGCCTAGGTCCAAGTCGTCGACAGCCAATGCGGGTGGGAGGACGGCGCGAGGGCTCTATCATTGCCCAGATCAGCGAGACTCTCTCTCTCTCTCGTCAACGGCTCAGTCCGGCCACGGAGCTGAGATGGATATCGAGGCTACCTCATTCCGAGGACGCGGTGAAGTCGTCGTCGTCGTCGAGCGTGTTCGAGACACAGCAGCCGGTCGTCGTTCGCTTGGTCGATCGAGAGATGAACAGTAGCAATGGTAGCAATGGAGCAACAATGGGATGGAAGACAAAGTGGAAAATTGCTTTTGTTGCCTTGCTTGCCCTGGGGTCTGTGCTAATGACCTGGCAAGGTGTCTGCCCTCTCTGTGTGGTGCAGTGCTACCTTCTCTTCGGACTAGCCTGGTTTCGCCTGGCCAAGGGCTGTTTGCCGGGATGCTATTACCTTGCTCTAACAAAGTACCTACCTAACGCAGGACCTCATTGGGAGCGCACACACAAGGCAGCTGGACCTGGTCCTTCCCATGGTCGACGGGATGCAGTTCAGCGCAGTGTGTGATGCCCTGATCCGTCTTCACGAGGACGGTTGGGATGGCAGGATGGCCCTGATTGTACCTGGTCTCCGCCTGACAACTTCTAACAGCATGGAACATTGAGAACCGGCGTGACATCAAGCGGCTGCTGGCCGGCAGGTGGCAGCCGCCATGAAGCAGCCATTAACATCGATTACAAGTAAACAGCAGTTGGGACATTGGATGGCATCGGCCACCGGGTCAACCAACTGCAAGAAGCCTCCATCTTACAGCAATAAACCTGATACCTATCAAAGATTCAAGTTCTTGTGATGCCGCTGCTGCGTAACTCTCATGCGTGAACTGCCTGGGTACTGTGGTGTGCGGTTGGTGGAAACGAACAAAATGTCATAGGGAATAAAAGGAGCCCTGGTGCGTTTTACCCTCGTCGCTACCCGCGCTTGGTGAGTTGAGGTTGCTCCAGCTCTTTCAGAGACAAAGCAACAACATTTAAAATTTTACGGGCCAGCAACAGCTCAGGGGAATGTTTTTGTGGGGACCGAAAGTCGCAAGAAGTGAAAAAAAGGAGAAAGCCGACGGCGGGAACTCCTCATTCAGAACATCGATCGAAAGATGCACATGCACCAGTCCAACCCAACGCCTTCCCCTCTTCTCCGCAGACCCTAGATATCCACTCACGCCCAAATGGCATCCACAATCAATTCAACAGAGATAAGAAAACAAAAATACACCTCCTGACTTTGTTGTGCTCATTCAGACTTCGAGAATCCCAATGCACGACCCTCGGCAAACTGTCGTCTGAAAGATGGCGGGGACGCCAAGGCCGGGACGGGAGCCAGTCCAGGTCCATCCAGATTTGAGATGTCCTTCCAAGGGAAGATCCTGGCGGCGGCGATATTAAGGACGAGTCGTGGCAAGGTTAAGCACATGGCACATCTACAATTTTAATGGGCTTCGAGAGAAAATAGCATCTCCTGTCATTTCTTGTAGAATTAAGATGGTTCCTGGAGATGGTTCCACGCAGTATCAACGCCAAGGCCCTAGGATCCAACGTTAACATGGAAGAAGTGGTGTTGAGATCTGGAAACCCAACCATGATCATAGGGTCTCGGTGCCTATTCCTCCCTTGCGTCAACTATATTGTCCAAGTTACATGAAAGTGAAAAAGGAAACCACAGTTGACATTTTCTGTGATGGCTTCAAGAAATATCTCTACCTGAAAATGCAAGGTCCCCTCACATTGCTGTAGGTCCGAGTAATTTCCAATCTCCGGCAGATGAACGTCAATGCCGAACTACATTGAACTGTACATAGTAGATTTGACAGTATGGGGTTTGACAGGTTGAACTGCAGGGTTGTCCCCGTCTCATTCCTATTTTCTTTGAACCTCTTTGATGTCTCCGTTCACGGTCACAGATCGCCTTTCACAACTTATGTCGATGCCATTGATGCGAGTAGAGCGGGCAAGATGTTGGCACGGTTGGGTAGAAAGATGTGCGGATGTGACATGTCCGTACACCAAACCCCTTGATCTTGACGCCAACGAGGATCAAAACTGGAGCCTTTCCGGCTTGGCTGAAGCCCAACTGAAAGCCCGCGCTGCACGATCGAGATGCGGTCGCAGGGAAATCTCAAGATTCAAAAGCTGTTGGATGCGGGGCAAGTATCAATTCGTGATCACTTTTTCTTCTTCTTTTTCGTTTCAAGCTCTGAAGGGGTGGGTTGCTTCCAGGAACGGGGAGTGATGAAATGAAAGCTTGAAATTATTTCCATGCAGGGTCCCCACTTCACACCCACACCTTCAATGCCTTGCCGTCGTCAAAAGACCATTGAGAAGCCTATGGCAACATCCTTGGTGATTACAGTTTGCGGCGTGGACAAATGATATCTCACCTTGAGTTCCAAGGGTTTGGCAGAGAAGTAGAGAACACGGATGAGAATGACGTCGCATGTCTGCCACAGGCAGCGTCACCTCAGAAAGGGTAGGTTGCAAAATTGATCAAAATAACTGCCAGACCCAGAAATTGGAACCCATTATACCTACTTCTGGATGTTCATCTTGAATGGTGTTGCCGGCTTCAACTTTGTGCAGGAATCGCTCAAAGGTTCTGTCCATGGAGTCATGGACGCCCCAGAGTGAAAATCTGGACTGTTAAGGATTGCTGCCAAACACTAACAGAAGCTCTGATTACAACCAGGGGGCCTACCCTTTGAGCCTCAATTTGGTGGGCATGTGAAACCCTAGCCCAATGAGTGATGTCTACACTATAGAGAGACTCAGAGGCTGCGTTAGCAGGTGATAACAGCAATATCACCACCCTTGCAGTTTCGCATACCGCTTTCACATGCGCAGCTCCTCACTTCACCTTGCACGCATTCCGTCATCATCATCATCGTCGCATTTACAACCTCAACACCAACCCTACGCTCGCGCATCCTACTGAAAAGCCATTCACCGCCTCCATTTACATATCTTCTTTCAAGCTGTAGTGAAAATAGTCTGGCTTGTGTAAGCAATTAAGCGATCGAAATAGAGACGAAAAACTCACTAAGAGAGCCCTCGGCTTCCGCCACTTGGGGCAGAATGAGATTCTCGAAGCCGTAACGAGTCAACACCGCGTGATATCTAGCCATGGACGACTTAGCTGCTGCCTTTCTCGTTCCGGGGGATGATGCCTCAATCCAGGAAGAGGATGACGGCCAACAGGGCTCTGGCTCCGGTACCGACTCGACCACCACGGCCCGAACATTGCGCCGGGGGATTCTCAAGGCGGCCAACTTACAAGACAAGCTTCTAGAGAAGTACATACTTCCAGCCTACCTACCTGATGATAACCCGCCACCTACCAATTATGAGATTACTAACTCGAATATAACCAGACTCCTCGCTCAAGTCATCCCCGTAGACGATGGCCAACCTCAAGGCAGCGGCGAGGCCGGCGGGGGCAACGAACCCTCAGCCTTCGGCGAACGACCCGGCTTCACGGTAGGCGCCATGTCCAACAACTTCCGGCGCTTCAACGCGCGCATCGGCGTCGTCTTCAAATTCCAAGCCAAAGCCCTGCGCGTGCTCTCGTGGCGCCGGCCGACGCACACCTTGTCCCTACTAGCCGTCTACACCTTCGTCTGCCTAGACCCCTACCTAATCTTCGTTCTCCCGCTCGCCATCGCCTTATTCGGCATCTTCGTGCCCTCATTCATCGCGCGACACCCAGCGCCCGCTTCCTCCTCCGAAGCGCACGCGGTCCGCAACCTAGGCTACTCCCCCCGCGGCCCGCCCCTGGCACCCGCGCGCACCTTCAAGCCGACCAAGGAGCTGTCGCGCGACTTCTTCCGTAACCTGGGCGACTTGCAGAACGTTATGGACGACTATAGCGTGGCCCACGACAAGATCATTGCGCTGGTGGTCCCCAAGACCAACTTCTCGKACGAGGCTTTGTCGTCCGCCATCTTTGTCTTGCTCTGCGGCGCTTGCGCCCTCATGACCGTTACCGCCCACCTCATCCCCTGGCGCTACATCTGCCTAGTCGCCGGCTGGGCCGCCATCTGGTCCAACCACCCCACCGTTTCCCGACTGATCGGAGAGTGGCAGGCTCAGTACATGGGTTCTTCCGCAGAAGGAGGAGAAAAAGAACCGAGTGCGACGGCCCAGGCCGTGCACGATAACGACAAGAAACTAGAACAGATCCAGAACCACCCGCCCGGTCCCAGCCCTGATTCATCGTTAGCAGCCGAACGCGCGTTCGACGCTTGGGTCCGCTCGGACATCATCCTCGACGACGCGCCCGAGACGCGCGAGGTGGAGATCTTTGAGCTGCAGCGCCTCAGCGACACCAACGGCGAGTGGGAGCCGTGGCTGTTCAGCCCGTCGCCGTACGACCCCCTTTCCGCGGCGCGGATTGCGGGAGACCGGCCCACGGGGACGCGCTTCTTCGAGGACGTGCTGCCGCCTGAAGGGTGGGAGTGGAGCGGGAAGAAGTGGGCGTTGGATCTCTGGAGTAGGGAGTGGGTGGAGGAGCGGATCATTACGGGCGTCGAGGTCGAGACGGAAGGGGAGAGGTGGGTGTATGATATCTATAATGAGCATGAAAATGGCGGCAATGGCGGCGATAACGACGACCTGGGGGCGGCGTTGGGGGATGGGGATTACGAGACGCCGGTGAGGAGTCAGGATCAGAGTCGGCATACGCCCAAGATCGGGCCGACGATCAGTTGGGAGGAAGGGGAGGAGGGAATGGGTCGGAGGGGAAATTGGCGAAGGAGGAGATGGGTCAGGATGGTGAAGAGGAAAAATGTCAATACGGCGTCGAATTAGTGGTGGCCGTCTTGGTGGGTGCCCTTTGCGGCTGCTGGTTATATGACTATGGGAATGATTGGAATGATGAAACTGAGATGACGGAACTTTGCTTCACTGCGTTGTTGCTTGTCAAGAATATTGAACATGCGGAAAGGGTATATTGTATTCTACTGGAACTACTCCTCGTGTCCTCATTGTGCCCACCGTTTTTGTCCTCACAAAACCGCCCATTTCCCACAAGGCACCAAGACCTTTGATCGCCTGCCTTTGCCCCTACTGATATGCAGAAACATTACCATACTAATACAAGACAAAAAGGTATAGGAATAGTAAGTAAGCCCTGACATGTAACCGTGTTTTCCCCCTTGTTCTCCGTGGTATCATCCTAAGATTTACCAAGGACACGCATCGAGTCGAAGGAAGATATAAGCCAAACCGTGCCTGAATACCCAGACAGCTAGATAGAACAAGCTCATTGTCTCCCATAACAAATTCGCAAAAGGTATAAAACGCCACGCTCCCGCCACCCAAACCGATACTAAGAAAATGTCGTATGCTGATCAAGGGCTGCTGATCATAAGCCAATGTAGAAAAGAAAAAAAGAGAAAGGAAAAGACTGAAACAGAAAAGGACTCGTGGAAGCTGGACAGCACCCGCTCAGCTCAACACACCCCCAAAGGGCTTATACCGATCCAAGTCTCTCAACAAGGCATCAACGACCCCGGGGAGATGCTGATCAAGCTTCCTCTTCTTGACATCCACCGACAGCGTGACGCCTCCGTTGGCTTTGCTACCGCTGCCTTGCTGACTAGCGGTATCGCTACCGGCCCGGTCCCTTGTCGGTGATGTGGGTATTGATGAGGATGTTGGTGACGACGCCATGGAAGCGGGAGGAGCCTCGGGGGTAAGGTAAAAGTATAGGAACTCGGTTAAGCGGAACTTGACTTCGCGGCCGGTTTCCCTGCTCTTGAAAAGGGACGCAACGGTCAGGAGACCGTCAAGACGCTCGAAGACGCGCACGTTGGCGGGGGAGTCGAGGAGGGCGACAACGAGGGTGATAATAGTTGCGCATTGGATGGCGGGGGTGTTGACGGGTTCTATTAGGTCGAGGAGGAGCTGGAGTTTGGGGGAGGGCATGTTAGTCAAAGTTCCGATGGCCTTCTTTGTGTGTTTGCTGATCGTCAACTTACGTTCATGTGCGCAGCCCTCGAAAAGAGCACCTTGCTGGGTGGGTGTAGAAGGAGAACACCCTGGATCAGGTCCAAGGCATTGAGGATAAGCAAGTCATACTGCCCCTCGCCGCCTCGGGCCACCAGAAAGTCGAGCGTTGTGAGCAGCCGCTGGGCGACGTTCCATTCGAACCCCTCCTGCAACTTGAAGAACTCGCGAAACGCTGGGTCGCCAGCAAGGTCGCCTAGGCCCTTGCGCTGTAGTTGTGGTTGTTCCCCGGCCGCAGCCGCATCTTGTTCCCTCTTGGCCGGGTCCGATAAGCATATTTGGGCGAGCAAGCCCTCGACTTGTTTTAGACCCTTCTTGATCTTTGCCGGCTCGAAGGCCGAGAGGTTGTCGAAAGCGAGTGATAGTAGGGACTCCATCGTTGACTTGGGTCTGTATGTGTCGTGATCGGAGTTTGTGTTTATGTGGTTGGGTTTTGGATTCGGAGAGGGGTTGCTGAAGATGTCCGATCGATCGACGTTGAAGATGATAATACTTGGAATAAGATGGGCAGCGCCCAATCGCCTATGATGTAATTTTGCGACGCCCGCAAGTTGAATGCGACCGGCAACCCCTGCGCCGAAGATCTTCAGGGCAGAAGAGGAGTGATATGTACCAGGGGAAAGGGCTCTTGGCGCTAGTCGTTCCCGGTTCGGCGTCTAGACAGATAGTTGAGATACGGGATATTCGAGGTCGAGAGTTGCTATTCAGAAAGATGATGGTTGGATTTAGGGGAAAGAAGTGGACGTCCCCCAAATGCGCCGCCGCGGAAGGGGTTCAGTTGGAAGAGCTAGAGGATCGGATGGGATGGTCTGATGCAAAACTGAAAGTCAAATGGCACTCTGACACCACGCGTGTGCGCGCAGAGACAGGGGGTCACCAGACGACCGGGACTAGGACTGGGCCTGAGAACGAGGACCTGAGGCGGAAGTGGATCCGGCGATGTTGACCGCAAGATGCGAATTGGTTCGTTTGTGCGAGCGTGATGGCGCCGGTGCCACGACGGTCCAGGGATTTGGAGGGAGCCGGTGCGCTAACTTTTAGGGGACCGCTACTGGGGAGGAGAGTTGCAGACGGGAACCGCGCAAAAGAGAAAAAAAAAAGAAAAGATGGAAAAAGTCAGAACGCAACGAGGTGAAGATCTTCCATTTTATCCCATCTGACCATGTGCGTTGGTCTGTCCGTCTCTCGCAGTCCAAGGGACCCGACGACGAGAATGTAGCTGTTTTACTTGCAACAACCCGACCAACGGAATAAGCTGTCCCTTGCTGCCCAGGCTCGAGCCAGGCTGCCAGAGCTGCCCGAAGCCGGATGCCACAGCAACCGGAACGGAGCTGATAACACGGCGCGCACACCTTATCGGGCGCGAAACAGCAGTTACAGGCGCACATGCGTCCATGGATACAACCTTCAGCACAGACCTGGGGAAGCACGGGGTGACGGGAAGGTGGGCAAAGGTGGGCAGAGGTGGGGTTGTTGACTTGTGTGAGGCCCTGCAGCTGCATGTTTCCTCGGGCTTCCCGCTGGGCAATCTGGGAGGGCGGCAACGAGGCACACGACGGGTTCCAGATTCAGTGCCGCCGCCCTCAGCTGCACAGGGCAGGGCAGGCACCCGCACACCCGCCTTGCATCCGAGGTGGATTCTCCGGAGAGGGCAAACAGGGCTCCGAGACGGCACCCGGACCAACATCAACAATTCAACTACCAACGCCTCGAGATGATCGACAAACGCATGAATGTTTCGGTCTCACAAGTGTAGGAGGATGCGGGGTGTGTGATGAGTTGAATCAGCGGATCCAGTTTGTCGGGAATCATGGTTCAGTGCGGAGTAAAGAGGAGATGTTCATGATTTTGCAACTCCGTGCAGTAAAGTTAAACTATGGCGCTCTCAAATGTGTTCGGAATCTTTCTTCCGCCGCTGTCTCATCTCATGGTTCACATACCCACGAGAAGTTGGAATAGACCGAAGTCATCACGGTGATATCGAGCCCTTTACACAGTACTCCGTCTTTCGTTACTCCGCACATCAATCTTGCCTTGCCCATCCAGCTGAACATTCTGGGGTTTCTCCATGATCTCCACTTTATGCACTCGGCGCTTTCCTGTGTCATGTCTTTGCTCTTGACAGACATGCACAAAGTCAACGCGTGCGGTCCTTGAATCCCTTGAAAGTGCTCACATGTCCAAAATATAAAGTGTCCAGACGTTCCCGCACCTACAGCGTCTTGAATCCCCAATATGCATGGATAAAGTGACCTGAACTTCCACTTTCGACCGCTTTTCTGGAAAACCCCTAATTTGCGCGAGGTCCACAACGGCCCGCTATATCCCACCACGCCTGCATCTTTGACGAGCCCCTTACAAGCAACAACACCTCAACCCCTATTCTCTGTTTATTCAAGTCGGTCTGAAGCCCTAACAAAGAGCGGCACAGCGGAAATTTCCACGATTTTCCACAAAGTAAAGGTAAGAAAGCCACCCTTTTTCATCCCTAGAAGATGCCGGTTTCACGCAGGGAGCTCCCGACAAAGAGCAGCGCGAGACGGGATCGCCCGTTCGATCTTATGAAGCTCTTCGTCCCCTGTGAAAGCTCCCCGCATCTGATACCCCACCACGCTATTTTCAGGTGCCCTTGAGGTTCCATTCCTATCACCACCCACTCCATCCTCCGTCGGCCGCCTAAAAAGTCTCCGCGCTTGCGATCACTTGCATCCACTGCCAAGGGGAAAGAAAAGGGCAGGCAGGTCAGGGTAGCGATCCGAGAAAAAGCTACAGCGAGCTTGGCCCGATTTGTCTGCCCGCAGTTTCCCTTCTTGATCGGTTCCGCGGACTCAATGACGATGGCTCGCATGTGTCAAGATCGCGGATGGAATCTGGAGTTGTTGGAACCGAGCAGAAGGAGGACTTCTTGTTGGCGTGATTATTTGCTGACCCCAGATACAGATCTCTTGGCCTTAGCAGGCGAGCAGGGCAAATCCCCCTTCTTATAGCGAAGTGAGGTCGATTGCTACCGATTGGCACACGACCTGTCAAGCGGTATTATCGTCATAGCGTGCGGGTATCGAACGTTGCCCAAGAGACTGTGAAGCTTGCTTCAGTTGTCACAACACGTGAACTATTTATAAGAAGGCAGCCAGAGCGCCGGCCACTTTTGACCATCGGACGCACGGGGTTATGTTCCTGTACCGACGGTTTTCCAATAAACATAAAAAGGAAAAGGAACACGTCACCATGGCCGTAACTTCCTCCTCACCTGGTCCCGCCCCACTTTCCGGTCTCTCCAACAACGACGACTTTGCTCCCTTCAATATCAACAACAAGTTCCCATCCGCCATCATCCCTCCAAGGACCTCTTCGAATCCCTTGACATCAGCCGTTCCAGATCAACCAATTCCCCTCGCCATACCCTCCAATTGGATCTCTCCTGCCGGTCTGGCTACAACACAGCAGGCGCAAAGCCGTAAACGCAAGGCCTCGGTCGCCCAAATCAGTCCTTCCAGCATGCTCCCAACTTCCTTCTCGCCATACACCATGGCGCCCCAACCGCCTCAGCCTCCCCCGAATCCGGACCGGTTTGCGACCGAAGACTTCTTCAGCCCTTCGCGGCGCACCTGGTCCGAAGAGAAGGAGAAGGTGTTGACAGGTCCCTACGACTATCTCAACGGGCACCCCGGCAAGGACATCCGATCGCAGATGGTCAAGGCCTTCAACGCCTGGCTCGACGTGCCCTCCGAAAGTCTCGAGGTCATCACCAAAGTCATCAGCATGCTCCACACAGCCTCTTTGCTCGTCGACGACGTGGAGGACAACAGCGTTCTGCGCCGCGGGTTTCCCGTAGCCCACTCCATCTTCGGCATTCCGCAGACCATCAACACGTCCAACTACGTGTACTTCCACGCGCTGCAAGAATTACAAAAGCTCAAGAACCCGAAAGCCGTCAGCATCTTCTCCGAAGAACTCCTCAACCTGCACCGGGGCCAGGGCATGGACCTCTTCTGGCGTGACACGCTCACCTGCCCCACGGAAGACGACTACCTAGAGATGGTATCCAACAAGACGGGCGGTCTGTTCCGGTTAGGAATCAAGCTGATGCAGGCCGAGTCGCGGTCGCTGATGGACTGCGTCCCGCTCGTCAACATCATCGGATTAATCTTCCAGATCGCCGACGACTACCACAACCTGTGGAACCGCGAGTACACGGCCAATAAAGGCATGTGCGAGGACCTGACGGAGGGCAAGTTCAGTTTCCCCGTGATCCACAGCATCCGGTCGAACCCGAGCAACATGCAGTTGCTCAATATCTTGAAGCAGAAGACAGCGGACGAGGAGGTGAAAAGGTACGCGGTGGCGTACATGGAGAGCACGGGCAGCTTTGAGTACACGCGCAAGGTCATCAAGGTGCTGGTGGAGAGGGCGAGGAAGATGACGGAGGAGATTGATGATGGGAGGGGGAGGAGTGGGGGGATTCACAAGATTTTGGATCGCATTATGCTTCACCAGGAAGAGAATGTGCAGCAAGCGAATGGGAAGAAGGAGTGAATGTGGTTCTTTGTCATACATACCCTTTTCTTGTTTCGGTTGTCAATTTTTTGTTTGGATTTTCAAGGGATTGAATGTATGGGTGGTGAATCCTCTCTGTGGTCATACCATACAAAGAGCGATTATGCCTGATGCGGATCTTTTAAGGACACCGTGCTCAACCACATGGCGTTCATCTCTGGTATGTTTCTGGTGGTGTTTTTGGGAATATCTCGTTTGGAATCATTTCTACCAAATGCGGGAAAGCAAGTAAGCAATGAAGCATAAGCGAATTTGAATCCCCTCCTTTTTTCTTGTACTTCTTCCCTTGACTGACTGAAAGAGTCCTGGGTATCAATTGGACAAAGTAGCCTTTAGTCTGCAAAGACCTAGGATGCATACGAAGTGTTCTCAACTCCGATATTTGACATTCATTCCTCAAGTTATATTTTGCTGATACGCCCAACTTATGTTTCCACTCGTCAACACATCCCTTTTTAGGCCAAGAGAGCGTCTCAAAACTTCTCTACCGGTTTCGGCGCCTCCTGATCCAGCGTCCGTACGGTTTCCGTATGCGGTGACGGCGTATACAACGGTGACACTGGCCCTCCTTCCATATCCAAAGGACCAGATCCATACAGCTCATACCGTTCTCCGACCTCTTCTTGATTACCTGCAGGCTGTCCAGTCGCCGCGGCATAATGCGTCGTCGGTGACGCTGTGGCCCCGACCCCTTGATGATCCTGCTCCGTCATCATCCTCGAGTCAATCTCGACCGGCACCGCAATATCACCAGGGCCATGCGGCTGAAGCGGAACTCCCCTGTCTCTATCAACACCCGGTGTAGTACCCGTCGATGGCAACCTAGAATCAGAGTAAGGCCCAACCGCGGCCTCGGGGCCGAAGTAATCTTGAGTCCCGCCAGGCCGAGACTGGACATCGGAGGTGACTTCGGACATGGGCTGCTGTCCTCTCCCTCCTCCACCGATGATTGCGCCGATGATTCTGCTCGGCCCCGAGCGGCGTGAGGTACTAGCTGTTGCGCCGCCCGCTTCGCTTGCCCTTCTGCGCCTGCGCGATCGCAGACACCACCACGTTAAGACGCCGATGAGCAAGCCAAAGCCGACCACCACGCCAATGGCAATACCCGCTTTGGCCCCCGTGCTCAGACCGGGATCGGGGTGGAACTCGGCAATGCCGCTGATGGTCGGAGAGGCGGCGCGTTCGGCGCAAAAAGCTTTGCCGGTAATTTGGGTGCAGCTCTGAGTGAGATCACAGCATCCACCGCCTATGCTGGCGTTGCAGGAGGTCTGGCTGGTCGTGCAGCCTGAAGGGACCAGCGGGACTACAGTGCTGATTGAGGACGAGGGCGTGATGGTCGCGATACACTTGCCGCCTTCGGCGCAAGCCTGGCCATATGGGCAGCAGCTACCACCGAGGGATTTCGGGCAGAGGTAGAAGGAGATGTTGCATTGGCGCGCGCAACAAGCTGACAGGAGAGTCACCGATGATGTATCGCCTGTTGTTATGGTTCTTGTGGAGGCGCATAAGGTCATGCCTGACGTGCAGGGAGAACCACAGTTGGAACCGATGGCGCAACATGCTGCCTTGGTCAAAGCAGTCGAATTGGCCTGACAACTATTGAGAATTGATTGATTAGCATCGACATCATCAGAGGGGGGAAGAAAGAAGATGGGCAGGAGGCATTGGCGCAACAATATCAACAGCCAATGTATGCGACCAGTCCATGGCGAAGTAGGAGGAAGAAGCACATACAACTGGTCGTTCCCACAGCAGAAGCTGCCACCATCGTTTCCGATTTCGAGGCCTAAACATTATACAACATCACCTCGTCAGCCATTGTAGCCATGTAAGATCCAGCATGGGTAGCTCATACACGAGTGTTGGTCATTAGGACATTGCAGCTGGCCCTGTCGCTTCTCAAGCGGACTGGCGTTTGAAGCAGCGTATTCTTGGAAGTATCGGGGAGACAACAGGGCGCCTGTTTCCACGGCTTGGAAGTTCTCATAAGCGGCAACGGTGACGATGGCCGGTATGAGCCAGACGAGCAAGGCCAGGACGTGGACTCGGATGGAAACCTCCATCATGGTCATGGATGGGCTATATTAGAGTCTTGTTATATCCTGAGATCGTCGGTGGTGTGTGGGTACCTGAAGGAAACAGCCCTAAACCATGACTCTCAGAAGGTGACGCAGGGCTAGCTGTCGGCTCCGGGGCGATGTCCAGGGGGGAACGAGCGCCGACGACGGCAATGGTGTTGAAAGCGTGTGGACAGATGAGACTGCGAAGCAAGCAAAGAAGACAACTTGCGAACGGCTGCTTCACTGCGTGAAAATCTCACGGCATGTCAGCATTGGCTCTGGTCTCGTTGACAGAAGAAAAAACCGCGTGGTCTTCTGCCTAATCCCGTCCCTGTAAGCGCGCCGAGGGATATGGTGACTTGAAGGATCCGGGGGCCTGGCTACTGTCGAGGTTCCATTATTCCCAAGCAACGTGCCGTGCAAGTCTGCAACGGGCAAAGTCTTCCCGGTGGCACAGCGGGCCAGACCTCCGGACTGGTCCTAGTGGCGGGGCGAAGAACTGAACCTGCACGACATATGAACAGTGGGAATTTGGAAATCCAGTGTTCTGAACATCGCCGTTGTTGTCTTTACTGACAGTGGGTGACAGTGGTGTGTGTCCTCTCTGTGAAGCCACCGACGGTAAGAAACGTCTCGGTCTCGGGTGAGAGCTCGCCAAGAGGGGGGAAGAGCCAAAAGCAATCCAAGTCCCAAAGAGGAAAGTGAGGCGAGTTGGTCGGTCGGTGGTATCAAACACAAGGTTTCATGCAGCGTTTCGCTACACACCATCGCGTTGTACGGCGGTTCTGAGTATTGACTCCCGTCGCCCATGTCCTTGAGAAGTTCGATACACGTTGATGTGAAGAAGAGGAAGGTGGTCAAGGTATAGGAGAAGGCACGACCAGCACATCGAACCTTCCGCATCATAAGTACTTACAATCTCATCAGTCCAGAACTACCTAGGTAGGTCTCCCCTGTCCCCTGCACGGTTCTTTCCTCGGATTCTTCTGCAATGCAGAGCACCAAAAACTTGGGAAGGTGTTGACGGCCCTGATCGATCTCTCCACCACAGACAAGATCGTGAGATCCACGCCAGCACAGTTCTCACAAGTCGGACCTGGCTTATAAATGCGGTTGGTGCACCAACGTAACGCCAAGTAGCATGAACCAAACCTAAGATGGTCAAGGGAATCATGGTACCTCTATTAGAAAAGCCATATTCGGAGTGGTGTCCCCCGGACAACGTCGGTGCCTGGAGAGACCAAGCGAGACAAAGCATGGGGTGATTCACGGGAATAAGTGAATAAGTGTATGGGATGCGCCGCCGCCGTTTGATAAGTATTAACAAACTTCCATCTTTCTTGCTCGCGTTCCCGTTCTTCTCTTTCATTGTCAAGTGGCTACGAACCTACTATTCAACAATGCGGTCCTCTTCCATCCCCTCTGTGCTTCCAGCACTTCTTCTCGCCGCGCCGCTGGTGAGCGCACACCCTAGCGCAGACTCCGTCGTGGGTTCTCTGTTTGCGCGCGCCGACGATGGTTACGAGAACACAGTCTGCCGTCCTCCGGTAAAGGAGGGATCCAACGGTCCCATTCCTCCCTGCAGCAGTCTCGAGAACATCGAGTACCAGTGCGCTCCCAACGGAACCTCATCCCTTGCTCTGGAGGCTCACAAACAATGTAAGCGACCTCTTCATCCCCAGTAAAGACACATAGAACCCCAACTAACAATTCAACCTTCACCGCAAAAGGCATGTGCGGCGGCTCCTTCTTCACCGAATGGCCCTTCTGCCAACAATGTCTCTACGTCCACGGCCTGCGCTCCGAGCGCGACGTCAAGCGCTACATCGAGGTGCTCTCCTCCGTGGAAGCCATTCTGTGCGACGCGCGGGCCACCCCGACGGCAATCTTTACCGATATCTTCACCAGCGTGGACTACGAGGTCCCGGAGCCGACTGACGGCGCCACCGTCAGCAGCGACCAAGCTGTGAGCAAGACGGACATCAGCTATTACGTGACCACCACGATCAGCCAGGGTCCTGGGAAAATCACGGGGTCGGCGTTGAGTGCTACTGCTACTGATGCTCCGCTGGCGCCGCAGACTACGAATACGGGTGGGGATGGTGGTGATGATGATGATGCGAAGACCACTAGTACTACTCGAGGGCCTTTTACCATAACCACGAGCTCATCAGCCAGCGGTTCTAGCGGCACGGCTGCTGCTGAAACCTCCTCGAAGCCTAATAGCGCTGCAGGAGTCAAGGCTGGTATCACCGGTGTTGTTGGTGTTGCTGCTGCGATGGCGGTTGCAATGATGCTCTAAGGGGACGTCGGAGGCTATGATGTTGAAGATGATGATGATGATGATGACATGAGATGAGAAGACTGAATGAGCGAATAATGTGAGCCATCTGGTCGAGGACAGGGCTATGTCAGTACGAACTTCCACTTAAATAATGAACATTTAATGACTCACCTCCTCTGAAGAGATATGAAGCCCAAAGGAGGCATAGGACATGAAGTTCAAGGAATGATATTCACTGCTGCCAGCCTTTGACTCTTGTCACTAATCCAGCAATCAGGCTTTGATCCCGCTTCATATTGGGGTTTTACCTATCACAGATTCAACTACAATATTCAGCACAACTTGCTGTCCCCAAATCTTTAAACAACACTGTCATGACCATGCACAAAAACAGGCACTCTTTGGAGTTTTACTTGATATTTGCTTTCATTTCAAATCATAATCTACGCCGCCGCCACCACCACCACCATCGGTTCCGAGATCTAGTATGCTATCCCAAAACCGACCGCTCGCCCAAGGTATCTCATTTCTTATATCTTTCAAACGCCCACCCATGAATCTAATTCACAAATCAACAAAGCCCGGAGCCGCTCCCATTTACTGGGGCATGCCCTCGAAGGGCTTAGCCAAGTGCTCCTGGCAGAAGGGGAGCTTGGTCTTGGTCCAGATCTCGGTGTCCTATAGTATCGCCGTTAGTTATGCGGTTCAAAGGTACCAGTGGGGCAAGGGAGAAAAGAAAGGAGAGAAAATCAAAACGTACAGGCTTGAGAGTCTTCTTGATCTCAGTCGACAGAGAGCCACCCTTGAGGGCAATGATCTCGGGAGCACCCTCGGGGTCGTGGGCGATGGGGGAGCCGCACTCCTCGCAGAACCAGCGCCAGACGGCGTTGCCGGAGTCGGCGGTGCCCTTCCACTTCTTGATGGGGCCGTTGACCTCGAGCTTGTCCTTGAGGACTACGGCGACGAGGGCTGTTTTGTATGTCAGCTTATCTGTGTTTAATTCTCGATCTGGCAGTCATGGCGAGGGGACAAGGAAAAAAAGGGGGGAAGGTAAATATCAGGGTTCGGGTTATGTGCCTGAGTAGAGGTAATTCTAGCGGCCACACCATGGAGCTCGAGCTGGAGCTACCAAAGTTGGTACAGCTAGGACCGCTGAAAGCCCTGTGCTGCAGCTGCAGAACAATGCTACACGTATTGTTGAGATATTGCGGGGGTGGGGCGGGGTAGAGGGAGGTGGCTCGATTGGGAAGCCATCCCGAGTTCGGTGGTTGGAAAAAAAACTCTCTGCTATGAGAGCACTTCTCTTCCCCCTTCCGTTTGTGAAAAAGGGAAATATCCCGAGGGACAAAATCTTTGAAGGCGAACTTACAGTAGGTAGAGCCGGACTGGCGCTGGCAGTCATCGCAGTGATCATAGCCAGTGAGGAGCGGCTCCTCAGTGTCCTTGACGGTGTAAGTGACAGCCTTGCAAAGGCAGTGACCGGTGAGAGGCATGTTGGCGGTTGTGGGGGGTTGACTTGATAAAGGCTTTCAGTTGAGGAAGATGTCCGAACGAAAGAGTCGAGGAGTAAAGGGAAGTAGAGCTGGTGGGATTATATAGGAAGCTGGTGGATGAAGAACCGAGGATCAGAGTGGTTCCTGACAGGAGTCCACTTGGTTCTTTATAGGAATTGGAGCATGACATACGTGGTAGGTACGTATGCATGAAGGGCTCTCCAACGCTCCCCGCCCTATCAATCAGGGAAACTCAAATCATGGTCTCCGTAATCAAAGCCCGAAGCTCCATCCATCTCACAGCTTCGCCGTCCGAAGACAGGAGTTGGCATACACCTCAGAAACAGACGAATCGGTTCCACGCTGCACGCATGGTAATCTTGTCCTCCACACTGCTACAAACAGGGTCTCAAACCCCACTCCTTCCCCAACCAACACGGCAAGTTGACGGTGAGCTCCTACGAGGCTGGATATGAATATCATCACCTGCTGGGTAAGTCGCAGCGCCGCTATCATGTAAGAGGTTCTAGATACCGATTTGACGATTACCCATGGGGTAATAGGGGTTGCCGTTGCCCGGGTGGGTAAACTTGGCCTGTACGTCAGTAATCTGTACATGATCGTCCAGCCATTGAGATCCCTAGAATATTCCCGAGACCAACACAAAAGTACCCAGAGATGGGACTTTTGCTGACATTTTAGGTTTCGGTTGGCCGCCTACCTTAGGAATCACTAGGTGCATACGGGGTAGGTGTTTTAGCGGGGGCAGCGTGACAGATCCGCCAAGTCGCCAACGAAGGTCGTAGTCTCTGAATGCTTCAAAGCCTCATTTGCTGAAAAGTTCCCAAACAGCATCCACGTAGCTACCTAACATGTAATGACAGCGAAGAGATCAAGGTCCTTAGAGATACGTGTATGTCATCCGGTATACCAGATGATGGGAGCTGCGTTAGCTGCCTCAGATATCCTTCATCTTGAGGATAAAGTGAAGGCAGAGAGGCACAGCACCTGCGGCAGTGGGGTGAAGGAATGAGGCCCTATCCGGGATGGTAGAGAGTTCACCGTGAACCTCAAGAAACCGACTTCCGCGACGAGTGAACCATGGCCCGAGATAACTCAAAAGGGTGATGATCCCGAAACCAAGTTCCAATATTTGTCAAGGTAATGCGTTATCTGGAGTATTTGGAAGCCCGCAAGGCTGTTGAGCTTGACCGACTGAATTTGTCATTGTTCTTTTTGTGAACCCCGCGTTGGGGATGCCGGTAAACGGAGCTCCACAGACTGCTTACTCCTTAGCCGGCTGTTAATACAGGGGGTATGCGCAAGCATAAACGCCGAAACACTGTGTTTCCCGCATCATGATTTGGAATTGATAACATTCGGCGGATTTGAGTCTGGTTTGTGTAACCCGCACCTCTTTGCTATGCTTACCTTGCTTCCGAGGGCATGTAATCCCATGCAAAACAGTAATACAGCGGAGCTTCCGCTACTCGGAATCCAGATCCCATCCATAAGATCTCATATACTCGGCGTCGGGCTATGGAATCAGAACTCCGCCCTGATGGACTTTGTACAAAACAAAACTCCGAATGGTGGACCGGTCTGTCTATTCCATGGTCAATGCTGGCACCCATCTAGGTCCAAGATGGAAGGAGTAGCCTTTCGGTTAGTCATTGATTCCCAAACACCCAGAAGACTCGCCGCAAATGTTAGCAATGTCTGCTGCACTCAGCTTCGACAGTAGTGTTTTTGGAAACATGACAACCTCTTCCTTGCCTTCGACCGCAAGCCAAAGATTCAGTGCCGAAGACGCGCACCATCAGTCCCAGAGATAAGGATTCCAGCATCCTTCAACCATACCATCACAACCCCAAACTATGCTTCCTGACCATCAAATAGATGCCCTCTATTCCTCTAATCGCCCGCAGATTCAGCACGGCGCCCTCTCGACAACAGGTCTCTGTTAGCAATTGCCACGCCAAGGGGGGCATGCGAGCATCCATGCGAACCACGCCAATGCCACGAATCGCTGGACTTCGAGAACCGATACATATCCGAACGCAATCCTGTCCGCTAAGAACAGTTTCAAGACGCACTCCTTATACGCGGCTTTGGTGGCAGGATCCTCGTGTGTCAAGACGTAGGCATCCATGAACGAAGGACGGAAATTTCGGATATCAACTGCTGCTTGTCTCGTACGTGGGACTGCGTTCGAGGTCAATGGCCTCTCGATGGGGTCGGGTCGTCTTCGCAGGTGTTGAATGCACTTGAAGGCCAAGAATTCCCAGGGATTTGTGATGCTCAACGGCGGCGGAAATGTTTTCCGCAGAGCCAGCGCGGGTAAGACTCTCGGGTTGGACAACCATATGGTGCAGTTTTCGTTCATCTCACTGAAGAAGGCCTCGATGTCGTGTGCATAGTACACAAACCTCGAGTAAAATGCAGGCGTGAGGACCTTGAACTCAAGCCTCTCAATGCTACGCTTGCCGTCAGTGGTCTTATGAGAGAGCATCCTTTCAGTGTCATGGGCTATTCCGCTGGCGATGTAGCTGACCTCAAGGGGGATGGTCGCCTTTTCAACCAGATGTCGCAAAAATCTTCGGAAAACCTTTTCTAGTTGTGACTCAATGGGATTGGCGTTCCGAGCGATGGTCCCCTTTGAAGGCTCCGGACGAAACCAAACATGAAGTTGGCGGTAGAAGAACAGCGCGCGAGCTTGCAAGAGGATACGAGGGGCAGTGGCAAAACCAACCCATCCCCAAGATCCTATGAATCTGGCTTTCTGGTAAGTGGTCATGGAAAACGGGTCAATGGCCGGGCCCTCATGGTGAAGTCTTGCCGCCAATTTGTCGTGGCCTTCCGACGTTGAAAGTCTAATGGTGACATCGACTATGGGTTTTCCATTGTTGCGGGGGCTCAAGGGGTCGGTGGCTATCATGGAATAATACCCTTTGCGTGAGTTGAACGGCGACACATGGAAGACCTTTGGCCATGCTTGTGTGAAGGGGATTCCATTGGCCTGTTCTTCTATCGCGCCCGCGATCTGATTCTCATAATCCGCCGGGTTGCCTTGCAGGTGATAGTTTAAACTACCCGGTACATGATCCCTTTTCAAGAAGTACATGTGTCGTTCACCGAAGGTATTGTTCACTTCCAGGATCATGGCGGCTAGTGATTTGTGCGAATCGTATAGGTACCAGAAGGAAACGGGGTTGAAATGATAGCAGAGGAATCGAGCTGCTGTAACCAAGTAGGCATGAGGGTATGTTGTCGGGTCAACTCCCTGGATTGGTTAGCTAACACCTCGTAGAAAGAGTGCAAGTTTGCATACCTGAGTTTGGAGGTAACTATCGAGCTTCTCGCGTAGGGTCAGCTCCCCGCTCTGACGCTGCAGATAGTCAGAGGCATCGACGTCGAACCATCCCTTTTGCAGCCGTGACGATGACGAGAACCATGAGGCCCAGCCCGATGTTTGCTTGACTCCGACCGAAACCATGTTGGCTGCGTTACCTCGGTAGCTGACAGGAACCCCAACGACAAGATAGGCGTAAGAAAACGTGTGGCTTTTCGGGCTGAGTCTCGTGTGCGTYGTTCGGCATGGCAGAAGAAGAACTTGTCCAGGCCCGTCCCATCGTGGGGTTTCGACACTTGTCCATCGAAGTCGGAAGATCTGGAAGAGTTGGAAAAGCAGGAAAACGACTGCGGCGGCGGCGAAGATTTTCGCAACTCCTGCGCATATCTCGATTGTGGTTCCGCCGAAGAAGCCATTGCGAACGAGAATAAAAAAAGTCAGCAGCATTGCATCAAAGAAACCGGTGTAGAGAGTAAGAAAGCCGACGTAGTTGACGAGAGAGCCGACTGCGGCTGTCCCAGACAGGCCATTCATAGGAGAAATAAAGCTGAAGGAATGAAAGAAAAGCAGGTGCCCGCCTGCTTGGGAAGGTCGAAATGAAGATAGGTCCCTGACGGGAGTTTGTGATTACTTCCACTTTTTGGTTGAACGAGAGTGGAAGTCTGGTGGTGAGGGAGAACGGAGAAACTTAAATATTGGGTCGGCGTCGTTCAGCATGAGCACCTTGATGGACACTCACAATAAGCTCCATCCACATCCATCTTGCCGTCTACACCCACTATTGACCCATATGATCTCACCTTCACGATAATATGTGACTAACGCCAGTCTAGACCACGTCGACCTGCCACGCAGTTGACTTCAATTTCTTCCCCACGGAAGGAGCGACGAACGCCGATTGATAGGCAAGAGAAGGCGCAATAGGCGGAGGGGTTTGGATGAAAATCCCCTTATCGTGAATGATCGTGAGCCCGACTCCGTCACGTCTTGGTTTGTGGGGAAAAGGGAGCTAAGGAGCAAGCGCCCGTAGTCAATTCAGGCACCTCAACTGCTCAGCTGTTTAATGTCCAGTCGGGTCCGGGCAGTCTGAACTTGTGTAGTCTCCACCTGTTCTTCGATTTCATGGATGCTCTCACGTTCCCACATGGTGAATTCCATGCCCTCACCCGAACAACAAAAGCGGACAACCGCGGAGTATCACGGTGAAACAATGGGGGCGCCGATGCCACGGACTGACGGTTTCCGCGATGTGTGAACCACGCCGGACGGAGCATCGCATTGTTCATTCCACATTCGGGATGAGGATCTGACCAGACAATCCAGATCACAATGGAGGAGTGAAGCGCAAGGATCCACTCCCGAGCGTCATGGTTCCTGTCGCAAACCCGCCGAAAGGAAGCAGACCGTGGGTCACTGTGCGCGTGCCCAGGCCTCCCTTTGGGATCCACTTTGTGCAAGAAGGGGTAAATCTGACCAATGGAAAGTCATGAATCAGCCCCAATGTGGCGGGGAAAGTCGCTCTGGCCGTTCGAGTCATCACTCGCCATCGTAAGTGCCGCCCGTAGGCCGTGCCAATGTTCGACTGCAGCCCATCGCATTCCATCCACGTATCGCATGTTTCGGCGAGCAGACGGCCTCACCGGCGGATATCGAGTGGCTGATACAGTGATTACAGCTGACAAAAGACAACTTGGAATAATAATAAACTCTTCTTTGTCAACTTTGCCTCGCTCTCTTCGCCATCTATAAACAGTATTTGAACCAACTGGCGAGCAACAGAACAAACAATCCATCCTTTCCCCATCTTCCATCACCAAAACCAACGGTCAAGTTTGCCGCTACGTAGGACATAGGGCCCTGAATTCCCTGAACCGAATCCACTCCAGCCTCTCCACCTGGCAACTTTATATTTCTCAGACGCAACAGCCACCCCACCATCGTCAGCAATCCTCTTCCTCCTCTCGCGTACTTTGATATCACGACTCCAATTCCCACTTCGACAAGAACATCACCCATTTCAACCACACCCACCAACAACCAAATAAACTCAATCACAATGTCTGCCTGGGATACCGACGCTGTCAAGATCGGCAAGAACGTCAGCCGCGGTGGTGCCGGCCCCCGCGAGACTGTTGTCCGCGGCAAGTCTGCCCTTAACGCTGCTCAGCGCAGTGGTAATATCATCGCCACTGAGAAAAAGTATGGCGCCGGCAACACTGTATGTGCTCCTTGTTCCCATCCTCCCTGATTCCCAGTCACGCTTGCTGCGTTGCAAACATCATCATCGCCATATACTAATCTCTCTGTTTTCCCACAGGCTTCCAAGCCCGGTGTTGAGGGCCAGCGCCTAACAATGGTTGACCGCTCCGACGACATCGTCAAGCCCAAGACCGTCAGCAAGGAGGTTGGTGCCGCCATCCAGAAGGCTCGCAGCGCCATCATGATCGGCGACAAGGCCATGACCCAGAAGGAGCTCGCCACTCGCTGCAACTCTACCCAGGCCATCATCGCCCAGTACGAGCGCGGTGAGGGTGTCCCCGACCAGAAGCTCCTCGGCAACCTCGAGCGCGTCCTCAACGTCAAGCTTCGCGGTTCCGATATCGGCAAGCCCAAGTTCGAGAAGAAGGAGAAGAAGTGAGCGTGTTCCCTTTGATGGAACCATCTCTCACAAAAGGGTGTCCGCTCCCCCAGGTGCCGGTACCGAGGCCATTTTGGCTAACTCGGGACTGTGTCCTGATTCGCGGTAAAAACCCCCGCGCTTGACTGGGACTGGCGCCCCGGGGAGCGTTATTATTACACGGTTGTAATCATTGGGAGGAAAGAGYGGTGGCATGAACGCAGCAAGRCGGATCCTGTTGCCTGCATGATGGATGATGATGATGAGGGAGGGTCGAAGGGCACAACATCATAAGAATATGTGCCGATGACCTGGTTTTTTATTTGCATACATCTACATTCAGCGAGGGTGTCTTGCACTTTTTGGAAGGGATTGCTTATACTGCTTTCTCGGAGGGAAGGCGTTTGCTGAAAGATATCACGGGTCCTTTGTTCTGCGATAGACGACGGGATGAAATAGACCTTTTTTTGAATTCGTCTCACTTTACCAGTTTCTTATTATGCTGTCTCTGTCCCTCTGTCCCCTTATCTGTGCACATGCTACGCTTGCTAATTGGACTGATTCGCCGTCGTGTATGTCCATACCTTTCCATTTGTCCCTCAGTAACACCAAGTGTTCTATCTCTATACAACCCAAAGGATACAACAAGGGTATATCCAGCAGCCAAGAAACCCCAAAACTCCTTAACACTATCGCATGCTATGCCTTCTTTGCAAGTCCAATAAATTTTCCATGATATGAGCTCTCATTCTTCCGCATCCTCACACGGCTTCTTCCTTCGAAGCCCAGAAACTTATCGTGATATCATCTTTGCGTTCTTCGTCGTTCACTTGCTCCCAAGACGTGAACTCGCCGGCCACCATCAGCATTGACTGCACCCTAACCCAACAGATCCTTAACCCTCTGCCCAACCTCCATCTTGCTCGGCTGCAACGCCGTCTGCACAACGACATTCTCCCTCCCGCCCACCGTCACAGTCCTCAACCACTGCGGCGCAACCTCGCTCGCCAACAGCCGCACGCAACCCGCCGCGTCCTCCTGCGAGATGGGCGTCCGCAGCGAATCCTTGAGCTTGACCAGCAGCGCCGTCATGGTAAACGCCATGCGCGCCTGCGCGCCGGTCGCCGTGCAGAGCATCCCGATCACGGCC